>JAGFMF010012281.1:1301305-1326180 GCA_019455555.1 Galemys pyrenaicus
CACAGCAGGAGAGGTCTGCTGCGCCATGTGGGTCCCCTCCCTGGCCGGCAGCAGGGATCGAACTCGTGCTGCAGTAGCTGTGGTCTGCTTCATAGTGCGTTGCTTAACCCACTGCGCCACCAGGGAGGCCCTGTTTTATTATTTTAAACCAAAACCATATATTTATAGCTGGAATAGTCTTAGAGTTCATCAGTTTAATATTTCATTTACTCAAAGAGTTCTTTCTATAAGATAATGTGCATATGTCTTGACCTTGACCCAAAAGCACAAACCAATGTCCCAAAGGGCTCTGTTCTTGGCTGTAGCATCAAGTCTTGCTTTTAATAGGCAGCATAAATAAAGACACAGATAATAGGCCTATTTGACTATAGACTGAATCAAAGTTAAACAGACTTGCAAACATCTCCCAGTGAAAGAACAGAAAAATCAAATTAAGAATATCATGTCAGATGAAATTAAGTCTTATGTAAAGGAGAATATACTTTAAAAAAAAAAAAAAGAAAGAAAGCCAGTTAGAAAATAGCAAAGTAGCAGATTTCAAGTTTCTCAACTAAGTTGTGGAATTCTCAGGGCAGACACTATCTAAACAAATGTCTCTTTCTTACCTACTATCCCTTCTATCACAATGGGTACACAATCAGTATTTACTGAATTCAACTGGAAGGCACAGTCACTGGTCTTGCTCTCAGAAATTAAGAGATCCTCTAGTTTTTTTGTTTTTTTTTTTTTCTTTTACAATATGTGCTTACTTTCTTCAGGCCCTTCAATGGGAACTCAAAGCTCTCCAGCTCATACACACTTGAAACTTAAACTTTTCCCAGTTGTCCAGATTCTCATGCCAGTGTTTGCTCCTTGAGTTGGAGCTTATTTTCATCTGGGTCCAAGTTAAGCCTGATAGGAGTATTTGAAATATTTCAATATTTCAATAGTGCAATATTTGAAAACTGGGTGAAATGGGGGTGCTACCAGATATATTGTAAGAAAAACTAGGAGGCTAGTCTTCCTGAAATCCAGTGTTCCTGAGCTCCTGGCCAAGAAGACAGAACATCCTGATCTTATTTCTCCTTGCTCTTGATTAATTAACTTTTAGTCTTGACAGTATCAATTAAGTTATAAATAACATACTCTGCCCCACCCAATTCCTCTAGCACTCAGACCCAGCAAACAGACCCATAACAAGAACAAAAACTACAAAAAAGGTTCAAGAGAGCTATAATATCCTTTAAGAGAGAGGGGAAGGGTGGGGGGAGAAATTGCAAGCGCAAAAGAGAGCACACCTGCTTTGTGTTAAAACCAGAAATGCATACTAGAAAAACATTACGCCCAACATCACAATTAGACATAAACCCAACTATGTCTTGTTTCCTCATCTGTTCTGTCCCCCATGGTAGGGTTACTGTGATGACCAGGAAGAATGTAAATAAGATGTTATTCTTCATTAGAGTAAATTATAGTGCTATTTGAATATTATTCCAAGAATGCTCAGTGAAATATGCTTAACTCTATCAACAAACATACTTTTACTTCTAATTAAAACATTAATAAAATCCAAACCTTTAGGGTTTTCTTCTCCTTTACATTTTTATCCAGGAGCTCAGATGACAAAAGAAAATTCAAAGAATTTTGTCATTTTTCTTATAAATCATATTCCTAAAACCTGAAGACAAGAGGTAAAAGAAAAGCCTCCATTTCAGCCACATGAAGAAAAAGAGAAAGAGAAGAAGCAGGAATGCAGAAAAGCTATACAGCAACACAAGAAGGAAAAAGAAGTAAGACTCAAAAAAAGCTTAGGTGTGCACCAAAGCACTAACCAGTATGCCTCAGATATTCTCCTTAAAGGAAAAAATTTGTATTGTTTGGGGTGACAAGTCAATTTGTAGATAAAGATTAAGAAGCCTCCATTAATGAAGGCTTCCACATCAAACCTGAAAATAGAAAGACATTGTTGTCCTCTTCTGGAGACAAAGGAAAGAAAATTCCTCTATCTGTCTGAGAAAATAAGAATCTAAATCTGAAAGTACCATTCTGTGGTCATGACATTAAGTACAGGCTTGTACTTAACCCCTGAGTCTCTTGTTTGACCCTGTGTCAAGTGAGGCAGTAAGGGAGCCTACCATGTAGAGCCAAAGGGTCTATAATACACATTCAGGTTAGTCTGCACCCTGTCAGATGGGGTCACTCACCTCTGCCTCTAGGAAAACACAGGAATGCCACTTCCTGCCCCAGGGTGCAGTCAAGGGACCTGGAGAGTGAAATCTAGACTTGTCCAACGTAGAGTGGCTCTACAGAGGTCAGAAAGCCCAGGGATGGTAAAGACAAAGCCAGGAACCAGAGGTGGCACCTTTGCTGGGTTAATAAGCATAAGAGGAGGCAGGAGGGGTGAGTAGGGATGGCAGGGTACCACCCAGTAGCTAGTGATTAGGACTAACAAAGAGGCTAAAAAGTGGGTGACATTACAGACCTGGGAGTGACATGGAGTTAATGAAAAAGCAAGGCTCAGACAGACCAGCAATGCATGCTAAACAGCAGTCAAGAAACCACAGCAACAAGAGCTTCTTCTGTTAAGCTGTCTGCTAGGGGCAGAAGCAGAGTGAGTCAAGTCCACAGTCTACTGTGCCAGTACATGAACTGTTCTTGGAAAGTAGACTGACTGGAGTTAGGTATAAGAAAAGATCTTGATGTAGGGACCTGTTTTCCCTCTAACCATGAAGGGTCTCCATACTTCAGCAAGTAGCTTCTTCCTAAAAGCAATTCTCTCCCAGATCTGTAGACAGGAAAGAAAGTCTGGGCAGCCATATCAAACAGATCTGGGAAAGCAAAAAAAAAAAATAATTCCTACAACTTCAGTAGTCCAGTGACTATGCTGAATCACTACTCTTTGTTCTACCTGCCCAAATTTCTACCAGCGTGAACTCTTCTCTCTCAACTAGTTTAGGATCTACTTGGCCCATATCCCACCCATGTTCTAGATTCATGGATGAAAAGGGAAATGGGAAATGTCAGTTAGGCTAACAGGTCCTCTACAGCTGAATTTTACTCACCTGTACATTCTCATTATGCACAGAATTATTGGGAGAAAAAACAGTTGTGATTTACTAAGTGCTGAGTGTAAGGCACTGTCCTGAGTTAACTGTTGGGATTCATTCATTTAATTCTTACACAACCCGCTGAGGTAGAGAGGGAAGTATCATCATCCCCAATTTACAGAAGTGTAAAATGTAAAACCGTTTCAGATTCTAAAACTGGAGACTCCCTCCTCAGGGCTCTGGCACTTGGCCCCAAAGTATTACTTGTGGGCAGTGAGAGCAGTAGCAGGTGGTAGGCATTTTATTACTGCTGACCTCCACGGGCACGTGTCCTTTTGAGTAGTTAGAGCCTCCTATAATCCTGTTTCAATTCTAATAAGTGGCATTGTCAGAAGTAAACACCCATTTGATCTCTCATTGATCAATAGCTCTCCAATAAACTGTATATAAAGAAATTATGTCTATTAAAGAAAAAAATTGAGAAGTAACTTAACAAAATACTCCTGTATGTGTGTGTGTTTAAATCCTTTTAAAGAAAGAAATTCCTATTGACATTTCTTTCCTTGATTTAGTAACTTTTAATATCTGGTTTCTTGAAAAACTTTTAGA
This sequence comes from Galemys pyrenaicus, assembly GCA_019455555.1. Taxonomy (NCBI): domain Eukaryota; kingdom Metazoa; phylum Chordata; class Mammalia; order Eulipotyphla; family Talpidae; genus Galemys; species Galemys pyrenaicus. The sequence continues at coordinate 1,304,941 of JAGFMF010012281.1, forward strand.
AGAGCTTTGTCAAAGAATATAAACCCTTCTAATGTCTTTTTAGCTTTAATTTTTTATTATGAGTTTTTCTCATCAAAAAAATTATTCAATATCCTTCTAGCAATATTTGAAAAGCAAACATGTCAGGAAAAACTGAGAGATGTTGATATATGAAGTAATGAATGATTGCATGAACAAATGAATGAGTGAACAAAATGACATATTCCAAAATAGCCAGTAAACTATTGTCCTATATGCCTAAATTATCTAACTTCAGCATGACTGTGACTGGAAACTCCTAACCAATGATAGCCCCATAGTGGTTTCTGGTTGCTAAATATAGACCAGGTCCAAATTCCCAAAATCTAACCCTGCTTTATCACACATACTTGGCAAAAGAATGTTATCCTGATAAAGCCCTCCTGTCTGGCCATGCTAAACTAAATGTCCTCAACATGTACTGTCTTCTTCCTAACTGCCAGGGGAGAAATGGATCACTCTGTACTCTTGGTGTCTGGCCAGACTATATTAAAAAGTCCTTCATCCTGCCACTGCAACAAAAAGGGCATAGCCATCAGTTATGTTATAACTGTTGTGTGATAAATTTGAATATTGCATAATGGAGGGAAAAATCGAAGGTTACATTACAGTTATAAACAGAACATGTAAAGCTATTTGTCCATGGTTTTATAAGGATACTTCAAACCACAATTAATATTTGGAAAGCCCTTGGGATATAGTGTACTATGTACTCTTATAAAACGGCTCTTATAACATAATAATGTATTTGAATTCCTTAGCCCTTGCACATGACACTGGCCCCCTTAATTCTATTTTAAATATAAAACAACAGCATTCTTCTTTTAGTATTGAGGCCTCATTATGAGAAAGTCTATGCCAATCAGGTCATTTGCAATTAAGGCAAATCTAAGCCACCTGACTCCATCCATAAGGCAGTGACAGGAGTGAGCCCTACAGGCTTTGAGTTTCTATGGTTTACTCTCCGAACCATGGCCTGCATTGTCTTTATGCTCTGACAGTGTACTAACTTCAATCCTTCTGCTCTTTCGACAGTCAGGAAAAAACTTAGCAGTGTCTTCATGATAACATCATTTATGCCTGGCAGAATGGCATTGCCAGGCATCCACATTAGTGCCCACTCTTTCCTCGGGAGCTGGAAAATCTAACAAAGGAATACAGTTCTTACACTTCTCTGAACGCCACCTCAACTTATGTTCACGATGGAAAACGGCTGCTGCCAGCTGCTTCTACCCTGAACAGAGCATAGTGCCTTTGGGATCTAATGAAAGCCGTGGGCTCTCTTCTCAGAGAAGACAAAAAAGGAAGAAAAAAACGCACATATGATGTAAGGAGTTTCCCTGACACCCAGGTTAAGAAACCCAGCTTTACAAAGCTGAGAGGAATGGGTTTTACAAAACTAAGAGAGTGATGAACAGAGGAGAGAGTGAGCTGACAGGCAGGGTGGGAGGGACAGAGATACAAAGGGAGAAAAGGGGAGCAAAGGAGGAAAGGGACAGAGAGAGAACCAGACCAAATGACACAAATGACTGCATAGATATTAACATTTTGTTATTCAGGAAGAAGTAACTTTTCTTCTCTCCTAACGTCAGAGTCACATATTAGTTCTAGTTCAGGTTCTAACTTTCTCGTGATCTAGAGCAAGCTATTAGAATAAGCCTCCCATTCCTCAACATGTACAAGGAGAGCTATTAACTAGATAACATCAAAGCACGTTATGTATTACTCAACTACTTTTCACATGAATCCTTTACGGTAAGTAGAACTCTTTTCCAGAATCTAAAGTTGACAAAATAGAACTAACCAAAGCTAGAATGCAGCAGCAGGTGGACCAGAACTCAGATCACTTGGGTCAGGGTTCATGCTTTTTTTTTTAATATAAATCATTTTTATTTATGCATATAAGAGCTGGGGTAGAGGCCAGAATTGTGGAGGGTGAGAGGATTCACGAGAGACAGAGCGGGGAGCAGAACAGGCAGATCAACTGAAATACGCTGCTGAGGGGAGCAGCAAGTGAGGCAGGAGAGGTCTGCCAGGCCATGTGGGTCCCCTTCCTGGCCTGGGATCAAACGCGGGCTGCTGTGCCGCGGATGCTTCACAGTGCAGTGCTTCAACCCGCTGCACCACCAGGGAGGCCCCAGGGTTCATACTCTTAATCCTTACTAAGTGGTTCCTGCCTTCAACCAACTCATGCCACAGAGACCATGTTTTGGTACCAAAATTTATGTTTATTTTTAACATTTTGATAGTGAACAAAATTGTAAAACTGGTAAATTAAATTTCACAAATTTTACGAAACAAAAATTCTGTTTGATGTTTTATACACACTGATTAAATAGGTATATTTATTGTGAATGACTTATATATTGTCCAATTTCATGTATCTTAATATTTAAAAGCAAAGATAATTCACTTTCTTGAGAGAATGAAAATACTTTCAACAAAGAACAATTCAAAAATGTTAATGTTTTCTAGCTGTCCATAACAAACTCTTTATCCAGACATAATTTTAGCATACTGCATAGCAGTTACCTTATTACCAAGAAATACAGTAATTGAGCATACAAAATTATTAATGTTGGTCTCAAAACAGTTTGAGGAAGACAATGATACTGATAATAAACTGGAGAAAAATAATGACAGTCTAATATAATGAATTTGGAATTATAGAATTATATGTAATGCAATCAAATACTTTGTTAACACCTTTATAAAAAGTCAAAGTGGCTATCAGGATCTTCTAAGCACATCATAGTTCTTTTTCAGTGCAAATGTACAAAATCTCCTACAGCCCCTTGCTCTACAAGAGGGTCATGTGATATAAAACATCTTTCTCCTCAGCCAAGTCAGTTCCAGTCTCCATGCCTTCACCTAATTGCCCCTTATCCCCAAAGACCCCAGTATTACCCACCCTTTACTACAACATGAAAGTCCTCCTTTCTTGGGCTTTCAGAGAGCAACCTTAATCCTATACACCGAAACCATTCATGGCCTGACTAACCATTCCCAAATCCAGTAAATAGACTATCAGTGCCAGAAACATCCAGGAATGTGGGTCTTTTTTACCCCAATATAAATTCTTGACTCCCTACCCTGAAGACCCTGCATCAGTTACAGATAACAGTTTTCTCTGCTGCAAAATGAGGGAGTGAAGCTAGATGAACCCCAAGGTTCCTTACAGACAAATCTAATAGTCTAGACATCCAGATTCTAGAGCTGTTTCTTGGACACTGGTTTCTCTCCAACCATACATCACGTTTCTTCAAAGCAGAGACCTCATTACTTTTTCTGGGTTTCCTAAGCCAACACAGTGCTTCAGCACAGTAGGAGCTAAACAAACTCATAATTCTGTTATGCATATGCCCTGCCAACACCAAGAACTGATAGCAAGGCCACCACTATGGCTGTGGCTAGAAGCTTGGCAAATTATCTTATTTAGATGTTGGGTTACATCTTACTCCCAAGAAACCTGCTACAGAGGCTTCATGATATCAGCATTTAATTTACTACAACCAGAAAACTGCAGAGCTCTTTCAAATACTAGGGTATCAAGAAGGCACAGTTCTGACTTTGTTTATTCGTAAAGTAAACCACGAGAAGCCCTTATAAATAACCTATCTGGTTTGTGAGAATTATGAATCATATTGATATCACTATCATAAGAATCTATAAATCCAAATAGAAGGTATGATTAAAAAACTTTTTTAATGATGACAACAAGGGGATGATGTAGGTAACATTTAATTCTACAAAGCAAATTACATGGGCTTGTATCTATCACCAAGTGTGTTCTATTGACAAGGAACTTTTCTAGCTGGTCCTTGGAGCTATCCAATTCTATTGGAGAGTTAACTCTATTGGAGAGTTAAGATTTATAAAGGTTGGTAAATAGCAATAATCCTTACATTTCAAGTGTTTCCATGTTATACCATTTAAATCTCTCACAACAGCCCCTGGAGACAGGCAAGGTAAACATTATCTGCATTTTATAAATGAAGAAATGAAGTTTTAAAGAAGTTAGAATCATCTCAATGGTGGACCTGGACCTGAACCCCAGGGATTTATACTCTTTCCACTGAATTTTGTAATCAGAAGTCAGTGAAGAGAAGGCAAATATGTAATATATCAGGACAGTGGAGGTTTGTGTTTGTTATGTTCATTTTGTTTGCTTTACTTAGAATTTGAATGTTCACCAACACAAGACTGCAGCGCTCCCAACTGGCCACAGGCTCCATCATATTCAACTCTGTTACTGTTTCAGACATTTACTTGGTCTTCCTGACTCCTGAAATTATGTGAATTTGCACTGAATAATTATATTTACATATTATTATAAATATAATGATTATATCTCATCACCTATAATGTCTTACGATCACATTCACATACCCTATTTCATTTGCTCCTTGTAATCCTGTATACTGATTAGAAGACTAAGCTTTAAGAACTAAGATCTAAGGTCTGAGTGTGTCATATAGGAAAAAACATTATGTGGTAATTTCGTCAGCATATTTAATTACAGTTCTTTATATAACCATTATGTAAAGGTTTCTGAACTTGAACATTCAGTTAAGCATATTTTGAAATTTTGTTGCCACTTAAAGGACAGTGATTTCAAGTATGTACACAAATTAAATTTCCATATTTCTAGGAGGGAGTCCTGAGAAAACTATGTTCCTTTATTTTTCTCTGCAGTGTTCATGAGTTTCCAATATTAAAGAAGAAATTGAGAAAACATCTGTTTTGAAAAGTACAAGTCATTAAACAAAATGCTAGCAAAATGAACTCAACAACATACAAAAGGATTAAACACAATTACCAAGCAATACCCAGAATGCAAGGTTGGTTCAACAGAAACAATCAGTAAAATAAATCAAAGAAACAGAACAATGGAAAAAATTCACTCAATCTTCTCAACAAATGCAGAAAAGCCTTTGACAAAATAATCTTTCCTAATTAAAAAGAAAATACTCAACAAACTAGAAAAAGATGACCAAAAGGCATCTAAAAAAAAAAATTCACAGATAGCATCATACTACAAAGTGAATGAATGGAAAATTTCCCCCTAAGATCAGACACAAGCCAAGAATGTCCCCTCACACCAGTACAGTACAGTACAGTAGAGAGTTGAAACTCTAACTAGTTCTAACAGGAAAATCATGTATGGAAAAGAAGTAAAAGACATCTAAATTGGAAGGGAAGAAGTCAAACTATTCCTACTCACAGATAACATGATCTTGTATACATAAAATCCTAAGAAATACACACACACACACCTCTCCAGGACTAATGAATAAGGAAGGCTGAGGGATATAAGATCAATATACAAACAAAAGAAAAAAAACATCAAATGATCCACATTTCCATCACTAAGTAATTACTAGCAACTAAAAATCTTGTTCTTTTAATTTCATTAACCTCAACCTAAGATACACAAGACATATGAAATTCAGAATTTACTTTAGCTTTTTAAACTACCTTTGATATTTAGTTAAGAGAAATGGTATATGCACAGGACATCTTAGAAAACGTGGATACTTTTTTTTAAAAATATAGCCAAAAAGGTTAAATAATGGGAATTTAAAAAGATTTTGAGCAGCATACAGCCTTCTGCTAGACCCATTAAAGAACACTAATCTGTTCAAATTTCAATTCTCTTCTAATGGGTTTTCTTCAAAGTGCTACATAGCAGTTGTAATCAATTCAAAATATGGCATCTTGATGTTCATACAAACTAGAAAGTAATGACTACATTTTCACTTATTTAGTTTATCTCTCGTAGATTTTAAACACCATTAAGCACTTCACAATATTGGTATGAACTGTTCCTTCTGAATTTTCATTAGAATTAACAGAGAAGTGGTATCTTATTTCAATAATATTGAAATGCTTTTTGGACTAAAAAAACATATATTCATAAAAAGCAAAATTGCTCTACATTTCAGAAAAGCATTCCATATATTTCTTTCCTAAAGACTTGAATATAGATCCTACCTATTATATTATCCATGAGGCATGAAGTTAGTCAAGGGTAAGCCCATAATTTAAGACGTCCTATTAAGTCTCAGGAAACTACTTTCATACCCTATAGTGAGAACCGCAACAAACACACATTCATTTATTTCCATAATTACTCCCGTCAATTATCATTCCATAAGTATTTATAGGTTGACACCTCTTCCTTCAGTGTTTAAATATTTTCAAAATTCAAATCCAGACTCAAGTTATAGAGTAAATTTTGGTTAATGAAAATATTAATGACACTTCTTTTTCTAAGTTAGATGGTTCATTGTCTGATTCCCTTCCAATATATATGTATAACTTTTACTCATTATTCACAATTTTATTTTAATTAGCCAGTGGCAGGCAAAGTCAAGTCATTTATTTAAGAATCAAGACACAATAATTGAATAACAGTATTCTTCCCTACATAGTAAGGCAAACTGTTTAAAGATGAAAACTTAAATATCACATACTTTTACAAACAATTTTCCTAATGTAATACTTATAGGAACTATGGCTCTCTAGATGTTAACCTTTCACCAACTTTTTCCACCTTGTAATTTTCCTTTAAAAGTACAAATTAACAAAAAAATTTGATTAACTATACAGTAGATCATTGTTTCCAGTCTTTCACTACCCTGCCTTTAAGAGGCTATACATCTCTGCTGTTTGCTATATGACTGGAAGAGCTACTTTGTAAAAGGAAGATATTTTCCTACCCTACCAATGTCACACTTGACCTTAAGATTTAGTAAGTCCTTAATAACCAATGAAGTGTGAGCTTTCTCACATATGCCACATGCAGTAAAAGCTTCTTTTATGCCCTCTCAACCAAAAGTATGGCATGTTCCAAAAAGATGCACTAGGACTCAACCTGAGTCCCAGTATGAAAAAGACCCAGAGCACAGCAACGTTCAACTGTCATGTAAAGTGGACAAGAAATACACCTTGCAATTGTAAGCCACTGAGCAGACTTAACCTTCTTTCTTTCCAAACTGGATAGTTTTATTATTTTTTTTCATATTTAATTGTCCTGTTAGAATATCCAGTACAGAGCTAAATAGCAATTGTGAGACAGGACAGAACGGCCTTTGACAAGAGCTGACTAATACAAATTGCAATCCTAACATTTAACCGACTTTGCTATTTTAATTTATCTGTAAGTAGACAACCTGATAGATGTCATAAACAACCTTTAGGGATGCTGATTTTGTCATTCATTATGACTCATCTCCAGTTTTGCCAGAATCAAGCAATTTGATGGAAAGCTATCCCATGTCCTTTATCAGCAGTTAATGAGTGTGAGGAGAGAAGGGAACTAAGAAAACAGAAAGCACCCAAATGAGAAATCTACAGAAACAATGAATACCAAGACCATCACTAGATGTCACCAGTTGTAGAATCTGGGGTCAATCTAAGTTTAGACTGGAGAGCAAGCATATGGGAATGGCTCAAAGCAGAGATGAGGTCAAAGTGTTACTATCCATCTGAAATAGTAGGAAGATCTTAGTTTGTTAGTGACAGAAAAGAATAACTAGAAACCTTGTTATTTGGTATATTAATAGTCATTATTCCAAAGTTGACATAAATTTGATAAATTAATAACTGCTTTATCAATTTTAAGGTGTTTTTAATTAAAACAAAATAATTTTTAAAAACATTTCTTAACATCTATAATGTATAGGGCTCATTATATTAGCACTAAGGAGGATTATGAAATCATAAGAATCCTAGTTATCAATGGAAGAAAGTATTGGAATATATTCTGTGCCTGTCTGCCCTAATCATTAAACACAAGACTTCTGGGGTGGAGAGGTGGAGGAGATACAAACTGAAAGTGATTCACATGAATGCTTCTCAAAGTATTTTAAGCAAAAGAATGGGCACAGATATTGAATACATCTATTAATCAAATCATTAAGTAACCACAAAAAAGGAATTAATAAAGTTAATGTTTTTTGAGAACCTACTATGTACCAAACTATTATCTCATTTAATCTTTATGACAAATCAGTCATACAACCATTAGTATGTCCACTTTATGTATGAGGACCTGAACCTCACAGAATTTGAACCCACTACATGCTGGCTCCAAAACCCTTATCTTCCCATTTTCAAATAATATCTTTCTGGAATCTTGTCAGTCAAGTGGAGTTTTATTACCCACCTTAAAATTTAACTTTTCATATTCTCAAAGATTTTTAAAGATGATTTAAAGCTACTTTTTGTTATCTGTTTCAGTAAGGAATATTGTTTTATTCCTTAAACCAATAAGCTATTAATTTTACTTCACCCAAATAGCTCATGACATAGATTATGTCCATCTACTCATTCCATGTCATCAAAGTAACACTTTTTATAGACCCAGTCAGAAGAAACTACAAGAAAACCTACATGAAAAAGAATAACTTCACTACACACAATTTTGTGTTGTTTTCATAAGGTAGTTTTACTTACTTTATGGCTGCACCATCATTATTATTAATAAAGTTACATTCAGGTGTATGGTATATTTGACCACCTGTGGTAAACAGTTGTTACCATTTTATTCATTCATAAAACTTGTCAAATAAGTGATTTTATGAGTATACAAGTAATTATGAGAAATCTACAGACAGTATATTTTATACATTTTAAATAATGACAAAAAACAGCACCTAAGATGACAATGAATTATAATTAAAAAAGATGCAGTACCTATAAAGGGTCACCATACTTTGTTCCATGTAAGAAACACTAAGAAACCCTGAAGTCATATGGGCTAAGTGGCCTTCTGAGAAGATACTGCTATTAAACATCAGAACAGTGTCATGTCTCTGTCAATCTGCATGTTTGAAAATAGGCTTTTTTTAAATTAATTTAAAATTGTCCACAATCAGAAAAGTTCACTAATTTCTCCTGGCTCTGCAGCCTCATCCAATTGCTTTTGAATCAAAAATTATGTTAAAAAGTACTCGAATTAAATTATTGATGGTACAAAATAAGTTTATGCTGAAGTGGTTTATGTAGACTTTTCACTCATCAGTAATTTATTCAAAAATATTTTTGAATACTTCTCTGAAACTTCCATTTCTGACAGATATTTAGATATAGATACAAAGTCTCCTCAGCCCTCAACATATCTATCTCTCATTTTCTTCCTCTCCTGGGCCTCATCCACATACTTCCTATTATGAGATCATCTTCCATCAGTTTGTCTCATTTTTCCCTCAAGAGAACTTTTGGGGCCTCCCTGGTGGCACAAGGGGTTAAGTCACAGTACTATGAAGCTATTCATAGCCACTGGGGCATGAGTTCAACACCCCCCCACACACACCAGGAAGCTGACTCACATGGCACAGCAAACTTCTCCTGCCTCACCCGCTGCTCCTCTCAACAGTGTATTTCAGTTGATCGGCCTGTTCAGCTCCCCACTCTACCTCTGGTGAATCCTCTCACCCTCCACATCTCTGGCCTGCACTCCAGCTCTTGTATGCATAAATAAATCTCACTTAAAAAGTGAAACTTTCATAGTATCTACTTTCTACTTCCCATTCATTCTTCCACTCCCTTGCCATCTCTAACCTACCCATGTTAGATGAATAAAGAAGTTGGCCATGGACCCCACTCTCTTGGTCTCCTTCCTCTTGACCACTGCTCACTCTCCTTCATGGGTTGCTTTCCTCTCACTGTTCCTCAGTGTCCTCAACCTACTTTTCAGTCTTGCCTCACTCTTCTTAAATGGTCTTATATATTCTCAGGTCTTTCACCAGCACCACCAGGCTAAGTCCCAAATCGTTTGTTCTAATCTTCCTCCTAAACACATGATCACACAGCAAACTTTCTGCAGGCAATTTTACCTGGAAGGTCCACTAACATTTCTAATGGAAAATATTTGAATCCAAACAGCTCATGTTTATCCATTCAGCTTGCTCCTGCTCCTATATTCCCTACTTCATCATACAAGCTAAATATTCCAAAAGCATTATCTCTCATTCTCCACGTATAGTCAATCAAGTTCTGCCAACATAACCGCCTAAATAGCTCTCTAATCCTCTCTTCTCCATTCTCCCTGGCCTGCAATAGGCTCTCATCACTCCCTACCTAATCTCCTGATCTTCCACTGGACTCATCCATGTAAAATGACTCCTAGAAATAATAATAATAAAATGCAAAATACTATCATTTTGTTTCCCAGTTCCCAGTTCTCAGTCGCAGGTCATCACCTATTGGGAAATGTTCAAGATCCTTGGAATGCCAGGGAAGGCCCTTCAAAGGTTGGCCTCTGGGATTCCACGTCCAAAATACAGCAACTTACCTATATTTGTCATTCCAGTTGTTCATAATGTGCTACATTCACTTCTTTGCTTTTCCTCTCATCTTACACCTGACACATGACTCTACATTGGATAGGATACTCTGTTATGTATTCCATACAATTCCCCATTAGAACACAAAGAACCTCTCCTGAGATTATTTTAAATACAGTTTTAGGCTAAAACATAAACACGTCAAGAACGAAAAACAGAGTCTATTCACTTCTGTATCTGGTACAATAAATGGTTGTTCAACTCAACCTAGAAACCTATAAATCTACAGGAATAAAGTTAGGAAGAGCAGCCTAAGACAGCCATACCACGTTACATATTATATACAGTATTTTAGGACTCTAAAACATTACTTTATCCTGCTGAGCGATAGGAGTGGAAAAAAAACAGAAATTAATTTATGGAGCTAATTATGTACCCAAATATTAGAAACTAAAATGTCATGTTTCATTTTCAGATTATAAATATTTAATTTCCATGCTCAAAACTAGTTAACTTAGCCTTGTAGTTGTAATTCAAGATGGGGAAGGGGTGGGGATAGCCAGGTTATAGATAAAATTCACTAGCATTGCAACAAAAATCTTTTCTCAGGTATCCTGTTAATTCTACAAGATTAAACTCTCCTTATTAAAAAAAAAAAATGAATGAACAAATGAAAAATCAACAACCACCATAGAGGAAAGTCACCTCAAAGATTTAGTTCTCAAAAAAAGCTGTGCCATATTCTGGAGGACCTGTCATCAATGAAAAGAGAACCTCAGCTGAGCAACCTCTCCTACACATGGACACGCTTCTTGAGAAGGAGTCAATAGGCTCTGCGTGCAGCATCTGCCCCGAGCACCAAACAATCTGCAGCTGCAGATGATCAGTGTGCTCAGGCACAGCGTGGCTTTTATCTGCATCACTTAATCTGAGCCCAAACAACATCCGCAAGCCCAAAGGCTTCATCCTAGAGAGTGACACAGCTAGAGGTACAACTGATCTACCCTAGTCAAATAGTACAATTTGATTCTACATCAAAAAAGAGAAGGGTATTATGTGTGGACATTAGGAAAAGTATGGTTTTCCCATTACCGCTGATGCTGCATCAGTTTCTTCAAGGCAACAGCTCAAAAGATTTTGCTCAAAAGGTCTCTAAAGTTACATCCTCCCATTAGGTGAATCCTCATTTCCACCACCACTATAGACCAGGAGAGAGGTGAGGCAGGACATTTCAGAAAGTGGAGGGAACAAGATAGTCCCAATCCTGACCCTCTACATCAGCAAACTGCTGAGTCCATGGCCGGCAAAGACACCTGTCCCTCAGCCTGAGAAAAGGCCTCAATTTCCAACAGCTCTTTTCCCCTCAGCAGTTCTGAGAAATGACATCAACGGGCTCCTTGCCATGGAATATGGCTAACAAAAGAGGAAGCAAGCAGGGCCAGATTGACAGTCTTATCTTCTCAGTCAAGTCAAAAGGCGAAAAATATAACAAAAGTTCAGAATTTAGCAGACCATCACGAGTTGCTTTTTTTCTATTAAGGTACTCTTGGGTGTTTCTTTTTTGGACCCAACAGAGAAAACTGCTGACTCTAAGAGCCCCCCCTCTTTTTTTTTCCAAGAGTTTTATAAGTCATCTGATTATTCCATTATTTGTACCATATATTGATAGCCTATAGTTTCCCAAATGTGAAAGAAAATGCATTATTTGATAACAGTAGTACAAACCAAAGCAACAAGAAAACACTGGTTTTCCTTACTGTGAATCAGATCTAGAAGGGCAATCCTCTCTCCTACTTCCATTCTAAAGAAAAGGTTAAATTAGCAGAATGTAATGTTGTATATAATAGAAATGGTTAAACACAATTAGCCAGATAACCTAATGGATTATGATGTATAAGACAACACCATGGTCACTAGAAGAAGCACAAATGAAAACACCAAACAATGCATAAACAGCATTGCAAGCACTTCCTCTGTAAGTTTACATATGTTCCAAGGCAGCAACATCTGAGCCGTTCTTGAAAAGTCAGCTTTCTTTCCCAAATATGAAATAGTCACCATTATTTAAGCCCGCCTGGTTTTCTCTTATCAGCAAGTCTTCCATGCCTATCGCAGAGAACGCAAATGTGTGTGTACACACATACACGCACATGCCCTCATTAAGATAAAGTAAATAAACTTCCCGCCAATCTCATAGCACATTCAAAGTCAACTGTGCTGTATTTACTCATACAATCAGGCCTATCTACATATATTTTTCTAATGAAATAGGATCGACAATTAAACACAGAAACTGCAGCTGACTCTGCCTGTCCAGTGATGGATGGGAGAAGTTGAGGGAGAAGCTGGCCAGCAGTGTGGATCAGAAGCCAAAGCTTAGTCCCCAACTCTACCCCTTCCCCCAGGTGTCTGAGACTCACCTTGACTCCACTGTGAACTGAGTTGGGATTTCTCCTAGGACCCTGGGAAAGTTGTAATTTGTAGCTATAACCACCAGGGTAGTGCAGTAATTCTGCAAATAGTTACTGCCCTTGACCACCAGTGTCACCTCCCTCGTCCCCCAGATCCCTCCCAAAGAGTGAATGGTAGAAAAAATGGGGACTTTGCTCCTGGGCACCTACAGGTGCTATTGTGAAATTCCTGACAAACCTAGAAAAGGTGACAAGACTATCTAGTTATTCTCAGCATTCACTCCTGATGTAGAAGGACCCAGCCTATGAAAGACTGGCAAGAACCTGTAAAGCTATGAAAAGTGAATAGCCTATTTATTACAAATGTTTTTATGTTTATCTCCCACTATAACCCCACTAGGATACAACTAATTTACCACCCCCTCACTCATCAGAATTCTATCAGAAAGATTCACAAAAATAAAATGAATGCTGTATCTAAATGTAATCTCTGCACATCACTGGAATTGTAGTATTATTTTACAAATGCGGCCCCAAAACAAAGCAGAAAATGAAGTATCTTGAAAAAAACTTCTTTCCAAAGGGTTTGTTAGTTTTGGTTCTTGCTACACAAAGTTTAATCTATGGACCAAGGGTATTACCTAGGAATTAGGTTAGAAATACAAAATCATAGTCCACCCTAGACCTATTAAATCAGAATCTATAGTTTATTAAGCTGCCTTCATTTATTTAAGGACACATTAAAATTGAGAAGCACTGGCCTGGGTGATAGTCAAATATATAATGACCTACATTCTCAAGAGTTTTCTAATCCCTGGGTCTTTCTTTCTTGAGAGACATATGTAGAAAAACAAATATGTTTTGAAATTTGAACACAAAAGTAATTAATTATCTCCACTAAAGATAATCCACTAGATGATCCACTGGAGTCAAGCCTTTTTCTACCTAAACTGCCATGTAACTAATTAACATTTAATGAAAATTGACAGAAAATGTGTTGTCACTTCATAACGCAGGTAAATAATACAGGTGTAACAAGAAAAAATTAAGACTAATAGATTCACATCATAGCCCTCAAGAGGATTTTTGAAAACTAATTTCCTGTCCATAAGAAAGAAAAATAATTGCTAGCATCAAGTTAAGCACATAAGACTAAATTGAGTTGCTATGTTTGTGTGGCCTCCAAATTTTTTGTAGTCATTTTTGTTTCCCTCATTTAACCATTAAGTTCCCTGGGAAGAAATTACAAGAAATATAAGTGCCCTCCATGCTGCCCTCCACATGTGAGTAGAGGAACTGCAGAAAGGAAAATACTCAAATGAACACAATTAATGACTCCAGCACTCTTTGATCCCCACTCCCCCCAACCCCTCCAAAGCTGGAAGAACTCTGAGAGATAATATATTGCTGCTGGTCCATTCATCCAAGAATTTCTTTCTACTAAGTATAGGGTAGGGAGTCTAGAGCCTCCTAGAGACAGGTGATTTTTACCCAAGACATCTGTGTCACATCACTGTTAGATACCCTACACCCACTGGTCTTACTTACACCTTTTAAGCACCCCCAAAACAACTCTATTCTTCCTTCCAGTGGAACTCCTTCAAATACCTCTGGGTTCCTGTCCTCATATGTTAGTTTCCATAGACTACATCCAGTCATAGACTACACCAGTTTTTTGGATGGTGTGATATCCTCTTCTCTGGTATAACAATATTTTGTTTCTGTTGAAACTAAATGATGATTAGCCTGACATAATTTAACGAGACCCACAGTGCCAAATGAAGTCATTTGATGTAATGGGTGGTAATTTAATACATTCTCAGTGAAACATCAATGATTATGTCATGGTTAATATATCTATATATATTAGTAGTATAACCATAGTAAGTGTATATTTGTCTGCAAGACTCATGATGTGCTAGTAAGAAAAACTACCGATTTCTACTCAAATATGTCTCTGGGTACCAGTGGCCAGAATAGAACTCTGTATCAGATGATGACCTGACCCAATGTGGCCTTTCTGTATCCTCCCTTGTTTACGATGGAGATGTTTTTTAAGGAAGCTAAGGGTATAAAAGAATCACATTTGGCATTCACAAAGCAATTGACACTTTTATTACTTAACATTACAACCTTATGAGGTAGGCCAGTATATAAGTGCTGTCATTTTAGAAGTGATTAAACCAAGACTGAGAATAGGAAATGAGAAAAACTGTGAGCTGCCCTGGGCCAAACAGAAAGCAAGGTTAGAGCCAGCTGAATTCAGAACTTCAATTAAATTCCCAGACAAAAGAGAACAGGCAACATAGAAAAAAATGTTTCAAAGAGTTCACTTTGAAATAAAACAAGGAAATATTATGTTACCATTAAAAGATATTAAATTCATCTTTTATGGCCTTGATTTTGCCACCAAAGCTTTAGTCCCCAAATAAAGAAAACTTAAACAGGCAAATTCATTCTAGGTTAAAAATTCCATTTACACACACAAAAATCTTGCATTCCATTTTAAGAGATTAATTTTTTTCTTAATTTGACTGTTATTTTAATCAATACTGTGCCAAAGTTGCTAAATCTAAAATAGCATTGATTAGACACATTCTGGTTCAAAAGGACATTCTCTCAAAAATAGATTTCTAGCATTTTATATATAACCTTACTACATTTTCAAAAAAGAATCTGGAACATAGGAATCATTTCCCCCCAAACAATAATGATCTTCATAGACATCAAAAGGCATTTGGCTAAAACCCATCTGCATATCCCTGATGTTCTTCTCAGCTCCCAGTGGCCCAGATTAACCAGTCTGCCTACCTGGCTTTCTCCAAACACAACATCTATGATGCCTGGTTGATGCTCTTCAGAAACAGGGTGCTGCACTCAGCACTTTGTTTCCCACCCACACCTTCTTGCTTCTTCCACGCTTGCAATGGTCGCCTTCAAGTCGTAGCTAGCCCTGAAAGTCGTTCTTTCTGGAAATGTTTTCATATCTGCTCCTGCTGAACCCTTTCCTATGCCCTGGGTATACTCCAGGGCTTTCGATCACATAGCTGCTTTTGGACAAGGAGAATGAGCTGCCAATAGGCTGCCCTTTATCAACTGGCTTCAAAACACTGGACCTGCTCATGCTGTTTCAGCTTGCCTGTCCTTCTACCCTATGTGATTGGTGAGTTGCTTTTATCCTGAAGGGCTAACAAAAGGCACAGGAGTAAGCCTTAAAAATTTTTGCTTTGCTGGAAGTAGAAGGGTCAGGCACCTAAGGGTCAAGAAAAAGGATCTGGGTCTACCAGGCCTGGAAAGAGCCAAGGCCTAGGTCCCTCTGTGGCAATTTGAAAAGAACCAAGTATGTCAGCAGGCAGTCCTAAAAGAGGAGACTAAGTTGCCCAGAGCTCTACTTCACTTGCTCCCTACAGTAGTGTAGTTCAATCCCCAGTCTGTGTTAGTTAATTCTTCACCAAAAAAGCTTATACTTGAGGAGTGCAGGCCTCCTCCCCTTCCAAAGTGCAGTGTAGACTTTCTATTGCATTGTATTTACTTACGCCTACAAATTCTCAGCAAACACTCCTTTGCATCTCTTACAGTGGGATTTTTTTAAACTGCAGTTTTCAACCCATGGATGAGAATTTTTTTTTTAAAAAAGGAAACACTAGAATAGAAAATATCTAAGTGCATCACACATTGATCACACATAGTAAGAATAAGTGCAAATAAGTGTTATTTTGTGGCACTTGTTTCAGTTCCTTGTATGCCGCTCAATGAGGGAGTGGGCTGCAATGTGAAACATACTCCTTACTGTGAGTCACTGTCTAAAATGTTTGAGAGCCTTTGCTCTACAATACCTATCCTCACTGATGCCTAACACTCTATCAATGTTTGCTGAACTGGACAAATTGGTGAGCATTAAACAACCCATTTACTACAATTTCAAAGATTCCAACTGGAAAAAATATAAAATACAATGCCATTTGAACAAAAGTAAATGGATTCTACATAAAGTTATGGAAGGGAAGTAGTCAAGAGATATCTGAGTGTTTACCACTGTATTTTATTTTTGTTTTTTGTATTGTATTTTGATAGACCTTCTCCCCAGTAGCTAAAAGAAATTTGTATTAAGGAAGACCTAATATGATTTTGACTAAGGTCATTTTGGAAAACTTTTCTTCTATATGGAAACCACCTCATGATCACAAAGTTCTACATTTTAAAATACTTGCTAGAGGTAATACCCCCATATTTCAGAGGCATCATGAAGGCTTTTGTTCAAGTTTTTTCTTTGCCAAAGTTGCCTCTATGTCCCCACCTTCTGTAAAAATCCCACTCAACTCCCAAGGCTTGGGTTCAAAGGCTACCTTTTCCATGGGAGACTTTTTTTAAACTCAATTTTTCTTCTTTCCTCCCTTCATCATCCACCCCTAAATATGCTCTTTCTTCTGGACCACGAATGTCAAAAACTTTCTGTGTGCATACTTGGCTCATTCCCCTAAATAACATGAGCAATCCAGAGTTTACTCATCTTTGCATCTCCTACAACAACCAGCACAGAGTCATGTACTTAAGAGAGAATTAACTATTTGTTAGTGAATAAATGAAAGCTACAGTTAGCCTGCTAACTGATGCCCATTATTTTAAGGGCCCTAAATAATGGCTTATATTTCCAGCAGTTGATCAAAAGCTGGTGGAGAACAAGGAAGAGGGCAGAGGGGAATGGAGTGTAAGACTGACGAGAAGTGCTGTTCCTCTGGTTATCTGTCCTTGTAAACTTAATGAATCCCAGCTCTTCAGGAATTCATGTCTACAGAATGATGCTATGAAGCTGGGTGCCCAAGAGTGCTTTCACCTTGCTCCCAGTTAGTTCTCTTCTCTCGCATCACACCAGAAATAGGAAGTGGAATTATAGGTGAAAATGCGGGCTACCCTTCTCAAAGGATATGGTGTAAAAGAAATACTGAAATAGCTATCTGAGTAATTCAGGCTCAAATGTCCTCACTGAAAAATGATGGGTGTTTCTCAGTAGGAAAGGTTTGCAAAAAGGGGGAAATAAGTGTTTTTTCAATTATCAACTGGGTCTCTCTCTTTATGCAACAGACTAAGCTAGCTCCAATTCAAACTAACCAATAGACTAGGCTAGCTCATAGTTACAGCTAACAAAGTGTAATTTGTTTTACTGGGAAAAGATACCTACCAATTAGAAAAAAATTGTTAAGGATCAAAATATAATTCCCTTTTGTCTTTAACATGTAACCTACCCCACCCCTCCAAAGAAAGATGTTTTTCTATGGTGAAATAGAGGGAAAAGATTTTAGGGTTTTTATTCAAAATTTATGTATCTACTACAGGTTATTTATATATATAGGCTATACATAATTTTCTAAATCATGGTATTTTGTTTCTACAGTTTTAATTTCAGATGAATCTTGTTTAGGGTTCTGATTGCCTCTTTGATATTTTAAGAGAACCTTCACTTCCAGTCCTCAAGGTTTTGTTTTATAATTAATTTAAGAGCCACCCTAATAAGGTGGGAGACACTTGCAGTACTATAAGACATGCACTGAACTTAAAGTGAGAAAACTAGGCTTTCAAATAAATGTTTGGGTTGAAGATGGTCTCTCTGCTTCTAAATGTGTGACCTAGAGCAGGTTACCTATCCTTCCAGCACTCAGTTTCCCAATCTGTAAAATAGGAGTAATTATAGCTCTTGTGTTTAGGGTTGTTATATAAGGATTAGATGATCTAAAAAATTTAACACATTTAGGAGAGAGTTAAAGCATGTAATGAACTTAGAATAGCATCTGGAAAATGGCAGGTGTTCAGTAAATGTTAATATAAAAAATCTGGTATTATTTGTTTTATTGTCTCAGTAAAGTCATTTAACAGTTCAAAATCTCCATTTCCTGGTATATAAAATGGGACTACACCACCTTCTACCTACAGCATTGTTTTGAGTTTCAAATAAGAAAACAATAGCTATGAAAATATTTGACACACAAAAAGTATTCGTGTTGGTTACTCTACATTACCTGTAAGCTTAAAATTAAGCCATAAACTTAGCTTATAAACTTAAAATTAAATCATAAAGTTGAGTTAGAAAATACCATTTATAAATTCATCTATGACTGAGAAATGTTTGTGTTAGAAATGCATATTCAAGGAGTTTGGGTTATCTTTAACTTCTGAGAAATATGTATGCTTTGTAAAATGTAAATTCTATGTTGGCAAACTAAAAACACTTCCTCAGTCAAGTCAAACTGTCCTATTTGATGGCAAGCAAGAAACCTTGCATGCTCAGAAGCCAAAAATAAATTAATGCCTTGATGAAAATCTGAATGCATGTACAGCAACCTTTTTAATGCTTAAGTTTTTCACTTTAAAAAAATAATGTTTATGTGTAATATAAATTTCAAGTCAATTCAACAGACATTTATTGTATAACTGTACTCCAGGTAAACAATCTGTGAACTGGATAAACTAAGTATGCAAAGGGAAACAGAACCAGGCTCTTGTGCTGGAAAAACCCACAAATTGTTGTTGATAAATTTCAACATATTACTTATTAAAGTCATGAGGGGTTCAGTTTGAGTCAGCAAGCAGACAGCAGCACAAAAATATGCCAAAATAGTAAGTTATTCCTTTTGACTGAAAACCTGCCTTTTTAAAGAAAGTCATTTTCGAAGCAGTCTCTACCTGGAAACCTATTGAATTTGTGCCAGAAACCAACATTTAACTATAAACCTGTAAAATAATAGGTATCTGTAAATGAAAGGTTGAAATAACCCCAGAAGCAACAACACAGTAATTAGCAACTTTTATAGAGTAATAACATGTTTCATATTCTTTCTACACTGTCTCTTTGAAGTTTCCAGTGTAATATATAAAAGTTTCATTACATTAGGGCCCATCCTTGTGTGCTTTATAGGCGCCAGCATTATGCAGAGCCAGCTGTACTTGCTCATCATCAGGTCTTTTATAAGAAACTACTCGATAATGTGCTAGCTTTGTGTCCAGCTTAGATTGTTACACCTAGCTTTAGAAAAATAAAAGTCACTAGAAGCCTTAATCATTAAAAAAAAAAAACATGTCCACACATCATCTATATGATCCATAAATTGTACAACAGTTTAGCTTTAAAATTGTATGCTGCATATTCATGTGCACACCACTTGCAGTTTTAGACACATGTGAACTCTTTACTGAATTAAAACAAAAAAAAAGAAAAGCTCGGTTCTACAATAAGCGATTACTAGAGGCAGAAAAGAGTGCTGTTAATATGCTTGTTCTAGCAGATGTTCATTCCCGTAAATATTAAACATAACATCAGTTCCTCCAGGAATATGCAGGCAGTAATTTTACCACCTGAACAGGGTTGGTTGGAAACATTTAGGAGATGGGGTTGGGGGGTGCAGAGTAAGAGAGATGCTGAAGCAGCCAATGGGATTTTTAAGACACCCGCAACTGGAATTAAACTGCTTCTAGCGGCGATTTACCTACAGCAGCTCCTCCGTGTGAGAACACTGAATCACAGAACCCCGGAGTGCTCACTCGGCAGCCCGCTCCCCAGACAGTGAGCTGTGAGCGTAGCATAAAGGGATACAACGGGCGCCAGGGTGGGGTGGAGTGGGGTGGGGTGGGGGGAAGGAGGAGGAGTGCAACTGTGGAGAGGTGTGAAGAAATGGCCCAAAGGATTTGTGAACCTCGAGGAAATGACTCCCTGGGCCAAGGCTGCTGGAATTCCCGCACGGAGAAACACTCGCCCCCTGCCCTGGGTGTTCACTTTCCATCTCTGGTGGAAGTGTGTGGGAGAGACAGAAAGGATGCAGCCACCAAGACCTGGAGCAGACAGGCAAGAGGCTAGAGCATCCTTTAAGGGCACTTTGCAGCAGCACCAACTCCAGGGGGTCCTGGTGTAACCAGAGGCTCTCGAAGAAGAAGGAGGGGATGCAAACAGAGGGAAGGGAAGTGAGAGGGGCTAGGGGCCGAGGGGTGGATCCCAAGGCACTAGTGACACGTTCCAGAAATCGTTCTTTTTCTCTCCATGGTTGCGCTCTGCCCCCTGGCTACCTAGATTTACCGGCCCCAGGGTTGGGGCGGGCAGCACGGAGATAGAGGGGGCCAGAAAAGGGGGCCAGAATATGGGAAGGCAGTCTTGCATCCACCAGGGGAAGCAGCAAAGAACCTGCAAGGCGGGCGCCCCGGACCCACCCCACCCCCACGGCGGACGGCTGTCCAGAGCCCCCAGCCCAGGTGAGGGCGCGCGGGCAGCCTCAACCGCTCCCGCCCGCCCAGGCGACCGGCGCGGGGACTCACCACAGTGACTCCAGGTCCCATTCCTGGAGCAGGGCTAAGTCGAAGCTGTCCATGGTGGGAGGTGTCAGCGGCGCCGGCGCCGCCACAGCCGCTGCCGCCGCCGCCGCCGCCGCCGCTGCTGCTGCCGAGGCTCGGGCCGCCCGCGCGCTGCAACGAAAGGCGCCGCTCAAGGTGCATCCCCGCCGCGCCGGAGCGGCGGCCGCCCCCCCCCCCCCCCCCCA
>JAGFMF010012281.1:1326224-1424782 GCA_019455555.1 Galemys pyrenaicus
CCCGCTCGCCGGCTCGCGCGCAGGCACACTCTGGAGAGAGCGGCGAGCTCGCCGCGCCGCCGCCGCCTCGCCCCCCCTACCCCCTGCGCCCGCCCCTCCTCCCCTCCCTCGCGGCGGCCCGGCCCGCTGCAGCCGCCGCCGCCGCCGCGGTGCTCTGCGCCCGCCCGCCCGCCTTTCTCCTCCGGGAGGCGCGTGTGCGCGGGCGAGGCCGAAGCGCGCGCGCGCCGTGAGCCCCGCGCCGCGCGCGCCCCTGCGCTCCCCGCGCCTCTAGTCGGGGTCCCGCGGCGCTCGCAGGCCGCGTCGCCGCTCTCGGCTCTACCCCGCAGCGGGCGGGATCCTCGGCAGCAGTGGGGGGGATGCCCGGGGCTGTCCTGCTTGCGGGTGCGAATGGGAAGGCGGCGGCGCTGCCTGGATGGGGGATGCTGAGCCGAGCCTGGTCTGCCGCATCTTCTACCTCTGGCCCTTCCCGGGCTGCTCTCGGTGCTTCCAGATCTGCACGTACTTCTTTTGGGGCCCAGAATTCACTTGACCCTGCTGGGCGCTCCCGAGGGCGGCGTGTAGGCTGCAGGTCTGGAACCGGTGCTGGGAAATTCCCCAGGGGCAGGGAGAGTTAAACTGTGGAGCCTACAGCTGCGTCCCGGAAACAAATCGTTTAAAATATTTGGAGTAAGTTAACTGAAATAAAGGGGAGGCAGGGAAGAAAGCTCTTCTGACAGGACCTGCAGTTTGGCCTACAGTGGGGGTCCCGCTGTTCTCCAACTGTCTAGTCCCTGGAAACCAACCTCCTTTCTTTTTAATTCTTTAACTGCAAACTTCCTACCCCATCTCTTTACGGAGAGTGGCGTATTGTTCAGCAGAAAGGGTGATGGAGTATCATTGTGTCTCTTAACAGTTGAACTATTATTATGAGTTCCTTGATTTTAAAGAACATATTCCCCTTCCCTTGCTTTTGTAGATGCTGAGTAACCCTCCTCCAGATCAATGTCACAGCTGTTTCTCTACTGCTGGCCTAGAACCAAGAACCCCTCCTCCAACCCCTGGCTCTCCTGTGCTCTTGGCCACAGCTTTGGAAGCCTCATTCAGGATTCCAGAGAATTCCTAGAGAGAGCAGTGTAGTTCTGTTCCACCACTTGAAATAAAACCCCACTTCCCTGCTATTGCTGGGGAATTTCTGATACTACTCTTTGTTCGTTTTCCACAAGAACCACTGATTGGGGTTCCAGAAACCTGTCTTTGGCTAGAAGTCCTAGGATCTCTCCAGCCTGAAGCACGCATGAGTGTCACTCTCCTCACCTCTCTGATTTCTGAATAAGGATTCAAAAGCTAAATCTAGAGGAAATATAGAAGATCAATGAGACCAATAAGAATTCTTCCCTATTCATGTTGGATTAGAAAAGTTCTGAAGTAGTTCTTTATTTGACATCGTCACTATTGTGCTAAATATAAAACAATAAATGAAGGCAGAGACATCAACTTAATTATTATTTTACAAATTGACAAGCCCCGCCCTTAAAATAAAAGAAAGAAGAAAAAACCCTCCCTCATTCCTCATTGCCCGAAAGTGATAACAGGACTACAAAGGAACAAAGGTAATATGAATGCAGAAGAAGTTCAGGTGTAAAGGACTGTTTTCCCAAATACTAGTCCATAGAGTGTTTGGAAAGAAGGGAAAACATTCTGTCTTCCTAATACCACTTTAGCAGAATAAGCCTTGTTGGAAATGTTTGCTCTGGCAAAAGAGATGCCTGAGACATCCAGACTGCATTTCCAGGAACAAAGGATGGGGGTGAGGTAGGGGATCAGAGCAGATCAGCTCCTCTTTGGAAGAACTGCAAGTTCCACTGCCTGAACAGGAGATGTATCCTGTCTCTGTGCTGGTGGTTTCAGCCAGGAAGCTTCTCCAGAAAGGAGACCTCCCGCCCCTCGGAGATCTGGCTTTCCTTCCCTTCCCACCACATCTGTTTACACAAAGGAGGACTGCTGAAGAGCAAATAGAACCATGTTTACTGGGAATCCCATCCAGGGCTTGAAGCTCAAGATACAGATTCCTCTTCACTGTGGAGGCTGAAGATAAATAGATGGTCCTGGAAAAGGAAAGAGAAAAAGCACTGGGGACTATAGATCTGGTGGCCTGGTTTACTCATAAAAGGTCTCTCTCAGAAAAGCCATGTAAAGAATGGGTAAATTTGTATTTGAATTTAAACACAGTATTAACCTATGAATATACTTGAGTCTAAACAGTTTAACTGTTGGGCAATTACTTTTTTTTTTTTCCCTTTGGAAACAGCTTCTTTTTTCTGTTTGGGACCTCTCACATGGGGATGCTGCATTAATACTTTTATTTCCATGTTTGTTTTTGTGTATAGCACCCAGTTGGCAAAGAGGGACTTCTGAAGAAACCCAAATAATAGTGTAGATACCATTTTGACTAAATTGTCATGGAAATAAATGTAAATTAATAGCATTTACAAGTAAAATATAGAATAGTTAGCAAGTGCCTTTATAGGAAGATTTTTTCCCCCCATATTGTCATTTATATGGCTTATTAAGGTGTTTCCTTTATCCTCCAGCCCCTAGATACACACACCAAAATAAACTCCTAACCTAGTTGTCAAGTTATAGATCCTTAATGCAAAGCAATAAAAGACTTGGACTTCCTAGAATTAGAATGCCAGAACTAAAAGGGAAGTTTTGTTTTGTTTTGTTTTGTAAAGGAGTGAGAGACTACATTAATTAAAGATAAAAATAAAAACTGGAAGTGGATGTAGCTTCTGTGCAAAGACCTAGAGACTTGAAGAATTTTGTTCCCCAGATAGATGTAGGCAATACTACAGAGAACCGAGCTCCTGAGCAGAGAGCCAAGATTGGGAGGAGGGGGGCGGCAGCTAAATGAGAGGAACTACTAGGCTTCCTAGGTCAGGTTTGTTGGTTTAGGCTAAATCGATGAATGAGAGGGACTTAGAAATGAATCTTGCTCAGTCTGGGTTCTGCATTGGAGTGCACTTAGTGAGACCCCCTATTCATATTTCTCCAGCCTGGAGTTGGAAGCCTCCTAAATAGCCCGGGAAGCAAATCTATGGCAACCAACTCAGATGTCCCTTTGGATTTGAATTGAGAGAAGAGAAACCTTGTATGCTGTATTAATTCACTTCTTACTCAGAAGAAGTGGCTGCAACTCAAAGGTTGCTTTTGTAACCAGATGTGAATTTTCCTTTTATAATCTCACCATTCCCCTAGAAAAATATGCCTGACCGAAAAAAACGAACCTTGCAGGTGGTCTTGCAGAAGATGATGGGAGCCCCTACCCCACCTCCCCCAGCATTTTGCCATTGCACCTTCTTTCCCATTCTGTCATACAGCGTCATGCAGTCTGTGTCTCCTTCCAGAGGATTCTTGGGTGATTGTAACTGTATCTAGGGATTGCAGTATAAACCCTCTAGACTTTCTGCTCGAAAATTACATGCTAATATGTAGAGCCTAGGACAAGTTGGATTTTAAACCCCCCAGGAGTTCTAGTGTCTTCAGTTCTTCCCTGTCTGCTGGTATCTTATAATGGTTCTTGCCTGGAATCGGAGGTGCCTCTCTTTTTCATTCTTTTTTTTTTTTTTCTATCTTTCACCAGGTCCCAAGCAGATGGTGTGGCTGTGCTGGCTGTCATCACTCTTCCTATGTTTCCATGGAAACATGGGGCATAGGGACCATCTCTGCCTTGGGCTTCCTAACAGTATCCTCTGGAGAAGAACTTCAGTACTCTGGCCCTCTCCCCCTTGCTACCCATGTCTTGAAGAGTTTGAGGATAGTCTATGGCCCCAGAACCCAGGACACTTTCAGAGATCATCTAAGGACATGCTCCCGGAAAATTGTTGTGAACTGACTGGAAAGAGAAAGAGAAGGAGGAGGGATGCCAATACCCCAGTTATGTGGCGGAGGTTGATTTTCAGTGGTGGCATATTTGGACTATCTGTCCCCTCAGCCAGCTTTCATACTGGTGTTTATTTTCAAAATGGCAAAAGATTCTCCTAAGGTTGCATCAGATCATCAGCCGAAAGATATTTAACAAGTGTAAATAGATGACATTTTACACTTAGTAACATTCTACCCCTCCATATGTATTTGTTGTTATTTTATAAAATCAGGATTTCCCTGAGGAATGTAGCTTCCTCCAAATTTCTAACATCCTCCTGCCTACATAATTCATTTATATAGCCTCTAAGACATTAATTAGATTCAGAAGTCCGTGGAAACAGCAGAGCTGGGCAGGGTCAGAGGCCAGGCAGGGCAGAGAAAAGAGAGGGGAAGATGACCCTTGGGACAGGGTAAGGAAGGGGAGGGAAATTTTTCATGCCATTCAAGTACCAAACAAGACAAAGATACTTTCAAAGTGTGGTCAACTACCATAACATTGTTTCAGAATTAAGAGTTCTTAAATTTTAAAAATTGACTTGGTGTAAGAATTTCATGCATAAAGGTGTTCATTTCTCCTGATATGACTGGTGCAAAAGACTAGTGTGTGAAACTAACCACATTTTAAAAAAGAAAAAGAAACAAAGCAGGCACATACACTGGAGATGAAAATGCAGCCAGAAAAAGCACAGGCTATTCATAAAAATGGATCAGGAAAGCATTTCCTATCACAGATAATGTATTTTATGCTATGCTAACCTAGTTGGGGGAATAATCCCATTATTTGTGATATGAGAAGATCCCTTAGTGCTAGTAACAAGAACCAACCATCCTGACTTAAAACTTAATATCCCCACGGGCTTTTTCTTGTGCTTCTTCAACATGCACATTGGCCATCTGTATGAGAGTCAAGGACACTGAACCTGTTGAGAATATAAGGTCACTAATCCCAGTGACAGTAAATATGTCCATATTATGATTTACTATGTCCCATTCTAACTATCAACTCCAGTTATTCCTCATAAAACTACTTTGTTTATTTCAGCTGAGTAAGTGTCACAAACCAAAGGCTGACAGATCAGGGATTAGATCTGGCAGCCTACCACCTCTCATAACTTTTGCCCTGATTATCTATAGTATTAGAACATCTCCAGGACTGCAGGTACTTAAATAATGAATTAATACAGACTTAACATAAGATAAGATACAACCCTCTACCACTACTCTCCCTGTGCAATCTTTCTTAACCTAATTTTGGCCCAGCATTCTGTCATATCACACCTGGAATAAGGTACTCATTCTCTCAAATCACAGTGTCCTCCTTTGCAATGTGACAGGGCTGGATTGGACAGTCTCTTTCTCAGGGGATTTGTTTCTAACAGTTCCAAAGTGTTAGAGTTCTTTTTTGAGTACTGCCAGACAAGAATCCCTGGAATACATCAGGAGAGCCATAAATTTTTTTCTTGTTTAAAGGTAGGACCTCCTCCTTGGCTTAAACAAATCTCAAGGTGTTGGTCTGTTCCAAATAGCAGTGCTTGATTTTCTGTTAAGTATTAACAGTCAGCAAGTCCGCTATGACCAGGAAGAGGAAACTTAGCTTAGGTCTAGAGAGGAAAAGTGGGG
The DNA here is from genome assembly GCA_019455555.1 of Galemys pyrenaicus. Taxonomy (NCBI): domain Eukaryota; kingdom Metazoa; phylum Chordata; class Mammalia; order Eulipotyphla; family Talpidae; genus Galemys; species Galemys pyrenaicus. The sequence continues at coordinate 1,331,751 of JAGFMF010012281.1, forward strand.
GGAAAATCATGGTCCATTTTTCTCTGTAGCACCAGAGAGTATTGGGTATGGAGCTGATGATTCTGATGAAGCCCTTGGAGGACATTGAAGTCACACGTAAACCAACTATGCCTCACAGCCAGAAGACAGAAAAATTTAAATTATATCTTTGTGGGCGAAATATTGACAGAAGAAAGTAAAACAGAAAGCACAACCTAACAGGAGTTAAAAAGACAGACATTATAGCACAAAGACATTATAGCATTATAGTCATTGCTAGATACCCATCCAACATCCATGTGCCTTCTTTACCAACAAAATCTAAGTTTGACTTGGAGAAATAATAAGCCCGGCTAAAATAACTATATTTTCTAGTCTGTAGCATAGCAAGAACTGATCACATAACACAGTTTTGGCCAGTGAGACGTAAGTTTAATTCAGCTGGAATTTCTTGGGGAAGAAATAAGCATTCCAGAATAAACACCATCCCTTCCTCCAAGTCACTTCCTTCTTCCTTTTGTCAGAATGCAACTGAAGGCCAAGCCAACATCTTTGACCTGCAAGGCAAACACCACAGACTAAAGTTGACAGATCTGAAGTTAAAAGGAGGCTCTATCGTTGATGGTTTCTTTAAATAGTTATACTATCTCTGAATCCCCTAGCCAGCTCTGGATTTAGGGGGACAAAATGGGAACATTTTTGAGGCACTATAGACATGTTTTAATTATTACAACTAACTGATAGAGAAGTCATGGTCCCTCCAGTGTCCAGCTATAGTCGGGTCTACCAGATGTCCAAGCCTATGTGCCCCAGCAGAGGCAACAATGTCAGAGGACCAAATGTGATTTGGAAAAGCCTGTTTGGTTTCTTAAATATAATCTTGCCTTCTGGGTTCACTCCAGTTATAAGAAAGTCAAGCTCTGTTGTTTGAAGACTGATTAATCTGGCTCCAGTATTTAAAAAATATTCCATATTAATAATTGCTTCTTTATTTTCATGTTATTTATTAACCTGGTTAAGTCACTGTTACATCCTCACAGGGATACTAGAAGATCTCATTTCTGGAAAATAATGCAGGAATAATAATAGTCAGCCTTTCTTGTGTCCTTGCCACATACGCAAAAATATGCATGTTTCAGACTGTCATTGTTTCTACCAATAAACTAATTACCACTGTATGAAGCTGATTTACTTCAGAAGGAATTTAGAAAAACAACTAATTAAGTACAGTATTTTGAAATATAAACTGCATTACAGGGTTAGAGCCCTATAATAAAATCACAGATGCTTGAAAGTCAGGAGAAACCCTAGAGGCTCTCTAGCAATGCTCCTACCCCCACATGAAGTCCCTGTACATCAGCCCTAGTATGTTAAGCCTACATGTGAACATTTCTGATGATAGGCAATTCGCTGTCTCAGAAGGCTTTCTATTTCATTTTTAAAGAGCCCAGCTCTGATGGGAACAACACTCTTCCTTATATTTATGAATCCCAAACTGATGTCCCTGTAACTTCCCAGCATGTCCCTGGTGTTCAGTAAGCACTAAATTAGAGGTCACTTTCACGAAGTTACTTCTCTTGATCTTTATGTATAGACTTTGACCTCACAAGCAGAGGAAATTCCTTATTCAATTAACAATATTGTACAAAGAAGGAGAACCCAGTCTTTTTAAAGTTATGCATGGATAGAATGAGAGAAACCCCAACTTCTTCCAACTCTGCTGGCTTCCTGGAAAAAAGGAGTTCAAAAAGAAGTTAGAGTGGGCCACAAAAAGGAAAATGTCCAGATAAGGATACAGGAAATTCCTTGGAATAAAGATAACTCCTTGCTCATTCTCAAGTATGGAATTGTACAATGGGATGTAGAAAATGGGCATGTAAGATCATGGGCGAGGGATAAGAGTGAGAACAGAATAAGTTCTGATTAAGGCCATAAGCCAGCTAAGGGCCAGGTCCACCCTTAACTAAAGAGAGCAGTTCTTTCAAGAGATGGTTTCCAGTATTTTTCCAAAGCTCCAATTCTCCTATGATGCATATTATAATTCTATGTAGTTGGCACAGACGGTTACATTTTTATGAATTTAGCATTACTTTCTGTCACTCTCTAGACAACAATATAAGGTTTATTACAACATAAAGGGAAATTCATCCTCTTGGACCTGAGTGTGTGACAGCCCAGATCCCCATGCTGTCATCCCTGTCATCTTTTATTGAAGAATGAAACTTCCAGTCAAGAATGAAGTCATTGGGGATATGTACCCAAGCCCAGGTTTCAGGGTCAGCCCCAAGAGGATAATCTCAATGATCACATGAATCACTTCAGATACTTATTTACAGAACAATAATTATTGGACATCCAGTACATGCCAATCAGTGTGTTAAGAAATGAGAACATGAAGTAAAAATAAAAATGTTGTAAACCTATAGTTTAGAAGATAATACATATGTGTATTCATTCCTTCACAAACTCATTCTTGAATTGAACAATTATTTATTGGACAAGTTTGTGTTAAGATGTATGTTAGGCACTCAGGTTCTCACACTAAGTGAAGCAGACATTATCTCATGGAGGAGGGTACCAGTTAAGTTGCAATGTGATTAGTGCTATGATGAGGGAAGTACAGGTACTCCAGGTGACTCTTCTAAAAAGAATAATTGACTTGTATTCTAAGTCAGAAACTTACTTAATCCAGAACAAGGTGGATGGTAGAGGATGGAAGAGAAGAACAAATTCTGTATGCTATTCTGTGTTACCTGCTATGACAAATGTCTCATCAGAGCTACAGGAACAAGAGTGAGTGGGTCATGATTTCTGCCAGAGGCACTTCTAAAGGGCTTTGTATAGAAGCTAGTATTTGGGTTGGATCTATTCAAATGAAAACCAACATGAGAAGAGATGATCGTAATGGAACAGTATTCCAGATAAAAAGAAGAGGACATAGAGAGCACAGAGACTGGAGGAAGCATGTCATGTTCTCGTGACAGAGCTTCCATGTGGTCACAGCATTTTCTTGAGTGAATTTGTAGAAGTCCCTGGGTCATGTTCAGTGTAGGAACATAAGCAGAATGAAGAGAAAGGGGAAAGGAGCTAATCCTAGGGCAAGAGATTAGGGCCAGGTGATGAAGAACCTGTTTTGCTGTTGTGAAGACATTTTAAGTGAGCAGGAAATGAACATCAAGAGATTCGGTAGAGCAGCAAGTGAACACCCAGCTGCGAAACACAAGGGGACAAGCGAGAGTTGAAAAGAGGAAATGGTTTCTGAGAAATGAGAGAAAGTTTTTCACACAGTACTCAGCCCAAAGATTTTTCTGTTTTCAGTTGTAAAATCAAGAAACCCTTCCCTCAGCACAGGGCTGGCCACATCATGTGCAGGAACCAGAGCAAAATGAAAACATAGAGTCCCTTTTTTCATAAATTATTAGGAAGTTTAAAATGATGACAACAGTATTAAATCAAGCACAAGATCCTTCAAAGCGTGGGGCCCTTTGTGAATATATATAGTCAACATCTCCATGAAGCCAGGACTCCTGAGGGCTTTTCTGCTGAGGTACCTTTTCACTAGCAGAGTGAGTGGGTGCTGGCTCCTTGAACAGGATGTGCTGGTTAAGTGGCAGATCAAAGCACAGCACTGCACTCACACAGTCCTCACCATGCAAATTTCCTGCACTTGAGTCCATTCCAAAATGAAAAGTTTCTTTATTTCCTGGCCATATTGAAGATACACACAGAACAAGACAATTCAAGCTACATACAGCAGTATAGGGCAGGGGAATATGCTAGGGTTTTAATTCTTTTGATTTTTCTCTCCCCTTTTTGTAAGAATGAGTCCTCAAAAAGACTCAAGAAACCAAGAAAGGTGATGATATAGAAAATAAACTACTAGTTGGTGACAATTCATAAAATACTATGATAACCTATTTGCTAGTATTCCTAACAGTTTATTTAAGCATACATAGTTAAGTGCCAATATTTGACTAATTTGTAATCTCTCCACAATGGCATCATTTATTTTTCATACTTAAGTCATTCAACAAATATTTATGAAATGCTTACTATGTGCTTTTTTATTACTGTAATGCTATTATAAATTGCTTTTAAATTTGCTTTTGGATTGTGTTTAAATTTCTCTTTCTGATAGGTCATCAATTAGTATATAGAAACACAACTGATTTTTGTTAATTGATTTTGTATCCTATTGCTGAATTTATTGTTCATTCTAATAAGTTTTTTGGTGGAGTCTTTAAGGTTTTCTATATATAAGTGTCATATGCAAATAGAGACAGTTTTTCTTCTTCCTTTCCAATTTTAGATGCCTTTTCTTTCTTCTAATTATTCTTTCTAACACTATCCATACTGTTGTTTTCAGAACTAGATGCATGGAGGATATTTTTCTCACGTGGACATCTTGAAAGTTCAGATGCTAAATATTCACTCCTCAGAAGCAGGGAGTATGGCATCCCTTCTTGACTACATGGTGCTGTGCCAAGGGTAGTATTTATGGCAAGAGTGTACATCAGCATTTCCTGCCCATTTCAATGTGAGGATTTTCTCATTCACCTAATGTGTGGGAATCTTTTAGATGCAGCTGATCTGTATGTAGTGGTACATTCAGTGTTTCATGGAAGAACTAGAGTGGCTTCTTCTGCCACTGTCTTGGCCAATCTCTCTATTCTACCTTTGTTATTGAATGTTATTTTTGCTACATTCAAAATTGTAGGTTGATAGTTTTTTCTCCCAACAATCTAAAACTATTATATCATGATTTTGGTTCCTATCATGTCTTTTAAAAAATCAACTGTCAATTATATTGTTGTTCCTGTGAAGGCAAATCTCCCCCCCTCTGCAAGTTGGTTTTAAGAGAGACTTTTTTTTTTTTAACTTTTACTAGCTTTACTACAATGAGTCTAGACAGATTCCTTTTTCTTTATCCTACTTGAGGTTCATAGAGCTTCTTATCGGAGTTTGATCTCTTTCATCAGTTTCAGTAAGTTCCTAGCCATAACCTCTTTAATTTTGACTCAATACCTCTCTTTTTCTTCTGAGACTCCAATATTGTGTGTTAGAATTTTTCATTATCTTCTCCATCTGTTATTCTGTGTTTTGAGATTTTTAATTCCTTCATCTTTTTAATGCTTCTTTATGAACATTTTCTTCCCATATACCTTCCAATTAACTAATTCTTTCTTGAGTTATATATAATCTGTCATTAAACTCATTTTCTGAGTTCTTAATTTGAAATACAATTTTTTCATTCTAATTTCTATTTGATTCTTTTTTTGTAGTTTATCAGTTCTGCTAAAATTCTCAATCTTATACTTCTTCAGTTTGGTAAAATGTAAGTGTAGCTTAGTAGTAAAGTAATAGGACACAATATTTAAATTTGTGTCTCACGACTCCTTTATCTGAAAACCCTGAGTAAATTTCTATTACTTATTTTCTCTACAGCAAACATGCCATTAATTCTGTCTTTAATACTTATATCCGGTTGTTCTTTGTTATATTATGGGCATTGTATTTGCAAAATAATTTGCAGAAATAATTTCAGGCCTGTGGTAAGCTTTCTTTTTAGAGAAGTATACCAACTTCTGCTAGGTTCATAGCAACATCAACAATTCCCAATCGATTTTATAAATTGGGGAATTTTAAACTACATTGAAGTCCTTTTAGAGGCATGTCTACTTTAAAGTAGACACCCTATTTTGGGGTGTACTTTTCATGATTCCAATTCAGTTGATGGGGATTCACTATGCTCTGTTTTTCCTTTGTGGATTTTGTAACAATGACCTCATTGTCATCATCTGAGTTCCAGAAGGCTGTCAACAGCTTGTGTTAGCCTCTCATGAATTGCCTTCAAAACTGGAAGATCTCTAGGAGAAAATGGACCTAAACAACAAATTTACTTCCTTTAATCTGCCTTCCTCTGGAGAGTGAAGACAATTCTTCATTCAATTTTCAGATGTCTAATGCTTTTATATCCTAATTATTTTTTAAAACTTTTTTTACAAGAACTGAATAATTACACATGTGCTATGGAAACTACAGTTATTTAGATTTGGGTAATTTGCTATTCTACTGAACTTCAGAGGATAGCTATAAACTATACTGTGTATTGATTAAGAATATGAGCGTTGAAGCCAGCAAATCTGGTTCACATCCTTGTTTTGCTTATATTAACAGTACTTTTTGGCAACTTACCGAAACTTTATGATTCCCACTTTTCTCACTGATAAAATGTGAATGATGCTAATTGCTCTTTGGTTAACAAATAAATGGCAAACTATTGCAAAGATATTATACAGTGTTATTATATCTGAGCTAAGCATCCAGAAACAGCAACTTATGGTATTCAATATGAATTATTTAAATACTTAATATTTGCCATAACTATCTTAGATTAAATAACTATCTTAAAAATAACTATCTTAGATTAAACTATCTTAGATTAATAACTATCTTAGATTAAAATGATCACAATTACGATTTTTTTCCTGATGTTGTATTTTAAGGAGGAATAATTTTTTCATGATTTTGGGGTTCTAGCAATACTTGTCTTATAATTTTTCTATATCCAAATCTTAGCTGTAAAATTCAGGGTTCCAGAGGAATACTTTCTTGAATTTTGGGGTCCATTACAGACTACAACTAAGGAAAACTCTGGCTATAGGGCATCCTTCCATATAGAAATCTCTGAGACTCCTAAGTTTCTATAACTGCCCCAGTTGTTTTGCTGTTTTTGCTCGTTCCCTCTTTACCAATAAATAAGACCAAAGGTACGCTAACAAAATGTCCCTCTGATTACATTCAGGGGCTCAGCTCCATTATTATAACCCTACTTTAAAACATTTGGCTTTGTTTTACATGTCTAAAGATTATCCACTCTTCAGGATGCTATTCCTGCCAGTTCTCCCAGTTGGACACTTGAAAGCAGATTCATTTAAACATCAATAACTAAGAGGCTTCATTGACCTCATGCTGCTTAATTCCTAAGCTGATCTTGACCCCAGAGCCAAAACCTTATGAAAAGTCAATAAAAGTAGAAAATAATGTTATGTTATTCTTGGCAAACTTTAAAAAACAATGAAACAGTTTAACAATAGTTAATTATGGCTTAATAGTTGCTAGCCAGCATTGAGCATTTACAACATGGCAGGCAATGTGCACCATGTTCTCATTTGAATCACATAACTACCAGATGATGTAGGTATTCTCATTACCCCTGTTTTACAGGTGAGGAACTGTGTTTTACAGAAGGGAAGTACTTAACCCAAAGCCACAAACATCAGGGTTCACGTCAGTCATTCCCAGAGCCTGTATGCTCTGCCTGTAGAATATTGCATTGACATTATTATGGAGAAAGCTATTATAAGGTTCCCAAGGAATGCCCAGCACATTAATAATGATTAACTGTAGTGATTCTATAGAATTTTCCTGTTAGAATGGGGCAGCTTATGCTTTTAAGCACTATCCTGATGAGAATAGAGCAGAGACTCTAATTAAAACAAATAGATCCACAGACACCAAAACCAATCCATCTGTACAGAGTGAGAAGAACCTGGCAGCAAAGAGATATCATCTGGTCATATAAATGATGATATTTAATAAATAATCCATAAGAGAAAGTATTAGTGGGTCTTAAGAAATGTCTTAGGGAAGCCCGAAATTGACAAAATGAAAGGTTACACACCCACAAGTATAACCCGCTCTTTCTGCCCTCAAGCTATTCCCTCCCCGCACCAGGAACTGAGGTGATGGAGCACTGGTGAAATGGTGGTGGGAAATTCATGGGGACCACAATTGATGTCAAATATATATAAATAAAGGGGAAAAAAAAAACCTGTGGAGGTGTGAAAATGTACCTCCAAAGTTATATAGTTACATAAGTGACTCACAAATTAATACAATTTGAGAGAGAAAAAAAGGTATCCTACAAGGTACTTGAAGTCTGAAAGATGAGACCCACATTTACCCAAATATTGCCTGTTATCCTCACTTATCTGCAGGGAGGAAATAAATTTACCATTTCATTTCCTGAGCCCATTGAAGTATAACTCTAAAAGATCATGAGATTGATAACTGAGTGATTACTTCACTTTAGCCTTTCAAACTAATCTGATCAGTCTAAGTATGGATAGTCAAGATTTATATTAAGATTTACGTGTGAAGGTGAAGCGGCCTAAAATTGTCTATTCCAAAGATGGTAGTGATGAAGGAGAAGGGTGGTACAGTCTATAGCTATGGCTTCCCACAGTGCAGATGTTCAAGGGAAGTGTCCATATATTTTCTCTGAGCATTGCCCGTCAGCAATCTGGCTAGTGCCTGGCATACTAAGTGTTCAATGAATGATGTTTGGATGATTAAATTTACTTAGAAAGTGTCTGATGTGACAAGGCTTTGAGGTGGATCTGAAGGAATGAGTATGGGTAGTTGAGAAGGGATCAGTTCAAATTAAAGAGGACAATGCAAGCAAAAGGGTAAGGATGACTTTGAAGTTCTCAATCAGGCAGAGGGATGGCAGTGGTACCATAAACAAAGAAGATGGTGGGTGGAGGGAGAGATGTCAGTCAAATTATACTGGGGGTCCCATTGTTATAACCCTACTTTAAAACAGTTTGCCCTGTTTTACGTGTCTAAAGATTATCCACTTTGATAACACTTGATATTTTGACACAAATTGGGGAAATTGATGTTCAAAAGATTGGTGCACTCATCTCTATAATCTCCTTTAACCTTTTATATTGGTTCATGCTGTGACTCTCCTAGAGCTTATATATTTGTAGATTTTCAAGTTTTTGTGTTCCACACTGGAGTATTATTTATAAAAGTCTGAGATGATCATAAGAGAACCCTTCAAAGGTAGGGACTTTATTTCAAATATTTTATTATCACTTTCATGTAATAGGTAGATTGTCATTTTTCTTTCTCATTTCTCACTAAAGTCTAATGTTTTTGTGTCAACATTTTGTAGACGACACTATAAAGGCATGAAAAAGTAGCATGCGGGGGTAGTTGCACAGTTAAGAGATGGTCATAGCAGAAAAGCAGAGAGTGAAGATGAATATCTGGTGACACTATCCAACTCAAAGTAGTAAAAACTGAACGTGACTGGAATGAAAAATGACATGGCTGGGAGACATGACCCAAGCATGAGTAATTGAGGACATGTCCTGGAGGGGAGAGGAAAGCAAAACGGCTCCTTAATAAATTAAGTCTAAGTCTCTCGAAATGCGAGTTTCCTAAATCGAGCATTTCCCAAAATGTGTAGTTTTCAAATTGTGAATCTTTTAGTAATTCATACTAACAATAAAGACTCTGAGAAAGCCAACAGCAAAGGAAAATTAGCTTCATTTAATTCAGATTTGATCAAATTTATTTGACCTTAGAATGCATTTTTCATGGAATATCTATTATTACTTGCCAGAAAAAAAAATGTAGGCAAGGTTGAATTAAGAAACTAATGTTAAATTTCATAGTGTCTGTTATATACTAGGTGATCAATAAATACTTATTTTTATTTTTTAGAAGTAATTTGCTAATTACCACATCATTATTCAATGTCAACAGATTTTTTCAAAAACAGATTTAAAGCAATCAAAATAGCTATTACTTCAGAATCAGGAAAAAAAAACTTAGCATCAGGAAGAATGTGGGTTTTTAAACATCTACTAAATATAATTAAAGAAATTTCTACCATCTTGTGGCCTGCCCAGTCCAGGGATATATTATTCCCTGTAGTTCCACAGCACATAGTTCCTCTAAAACTGTTAATTCTGCTTAGATGCCTTCTGAGTGTGAGTGAAATTTAATTATCTCATTTTCTTTAATAGCAGAGAGTAAATTAATTGCCAAAGAGAAAAAAAAGTTTGTTATATAGGTGGGAAGTTGCAAAATGCCTGGTTTGTTGCTGAAGATACGGTCATTAAGATAGAAGCTTGAACTATATAGCTCATAAAACTGTTTGTTTACAAAAAAGAAAAGCTAATTATTCATGAAACACTATTTTTCAATTTACACTGAAATTTTTTTTTTTAAGATTTTTACTTATTTGTCTTTGCGTAGAATGGGGGTGTAGGCCAGAGGTGTAGAGGATGAGAGGGTTCACCAGCAACAGAGCAGGGAACAGAAGAGACAGATAGACTGAAATATACTGCTGAGGGGAACAGTGGGCAAGACAGAAGAGGTCTGCAGTGCCCTTTGTGGGTCTGCTCCCTGGGTTGGAATAGACCCAGGCAGCCCTGGTGGGCCTTTGAAGTGATAGTGCTGAGACTTAACCCCTAGGCCACCAGGAGGCCCTGAAATTTATTTAGTTTTGTGGAATGAGAATAAATGAGTTCATCAAGAAAATTGCACTTCAAATTTTGGCTTCCTCACTTACTAGCTATTTAGCCATAGGCAGGTCTCTGAGCTTGTCTTCTCTTTGTAACATGACATTAACAATGTTGAAGTAATGAAATAAAAGCTTCCTCATTTTAGTGTTTAGAAACCTTCAGGATGGTTCTTGCTCGCCATAATCCCACCCTAAAATGAAGCTTCTCAGCGAATACACCCTACTCCATCTCATACACAGCTCTAAATGAGAAGATTCTGCAGGAAATAGATCTATTAATGATAGCTGCATGAAATACACACAGTCACTAGTAGTCCTTCTCCCCTGAGTGGAAATGCAAAACTAAGGATCACCAGTTGTGCAAGAAGAACTGCTGCTTGAAAAAGAAACACCAAATGAAAACTGACTCAAAGAAACAAAGACAATTATAGAACAGAAGACAACAATACCAGCACTCTAATTAATATGTCAGGGGATTTTGAAAAAAGAAGAAAATAATATGTCCTTAAAGTTACAATAAAATGTTAAGAAACAATTACAGAATAAAGGAGAGTGCTTGCAGATTAAGAAAAATAAGACTGGTTGAAAAAATTTTCATTAAAAAGGACTAGAATTTAATTTCATTAAAAAAAGGACTGCATTCTCTTTATTCCCTCAGAGAACACAGAGAAAAGGACAAAAACAATAGAAAACTATGAGCGAAAGCCTAGAAAATTAGCTTAGGAGGTTGCACATCTAGTTTCCACACAGACTCACACACACACACACAATACTTAAAGAAAAAATTTCCAAAGCTGAAGGAAAAATTTCTCCAGAATTAAAAGGGATTCCTGAGTGCCTGTAACAGTTAATGAAAAGAGGACCATCCATGGACACATCTTTGATGCATTAAGCACACCAAGGATGAAAAGAAACTTCTAAAGGTTTCTATGCCCAGCCAGATATCAGTCAAGTTTCAGGGTAAAATACTGATATTTTCAGATAGAAAGAGCTCAGGTTTATCTCCCACACATTCTTTTCTTGGAGACCATTAGGGGAAAAAAGCAGAATAAGGAGGTTGTGGGACCTGCAAATCTGTGGTTCCAATGCAGACTCCTGATAGCAGTGGAGACTTTTTGCAACATAACAGTTGCAAGGGAAGGCATACAAACTGGAGCAGAAGGATAATGGGAAATCAGGGCTGGAGGTCTATAGGAGAAAAGGGGACTTCATAGAAAAAAAGAGGCTTTGGGGGAATAATGATGAAAACAACAGCATCAATTGGGAACTCCAGGGATCAGGAACAGGGTAGAGGAATGTATAATAAAGCTGGATGTATAATAAAGCCACAATTTGCAGAAGAAGCAAAAATATATACATATATATAGCAATATGGGAGTTAAAAACAAAGAAAGAGAAATTGCATTGAATCTTGACACTGAGAACATTCTCTCAGGGATCATTATGTTGGACTTGTCAAAAAAGAACATGCGGCAGCCGTCCTTCTGCCCGCCTGTGACGATGCAGGTGCTTCTCTTCACCAGCTCTCTCCTCTGCAGGGCACCAGCCTTCCAGCCTGCCCATGACCTGTACCATGCCTGGGCTTCTCTTCACGGATCTCCCTCAGCAGAGGCAGCTCTCCTCAAGGCCACTGCCTGCAACCATGCAGGCCTCTCTCAGCAAACCTGTCCCTTTCGGGGCAGCAGTTCCTGCCTGCTTGTGCCTATGCAAGTGTCCTTTATTCTGTTGCCCTTTTCCCTAATATATCTTTCTTTTTTTTTTTAAAAGATTTATTTATTTATGCATACAAGCACTGGGGTAGAGGCCAGAGGTGTGGGGGGTGAGAGGATTCACCACAGAGAGCAGGGAGCAGAACAGGCAGATCAACTGAAACACACTGCACACTGCTAAGGGGAGCAGCAGGCACAGCAGGAGAGGTCTGCTGCGCCATGTGGGTCCCCTCCCTGGCCGGCAGCAGGGATCGAACACGTGCTGCAGTGGCTGCAGTTTGCTTCACAGGGCATTGCTTAACCTGCTGTACCACCAGGGAGGCCCCTATCTGTTCTTGTATTTTAAATATATGAAAAAAAGAACATGCACCAAACATGTGACTGATATAAATCAGTCTAAGGATGAATCATGGAGACATGTTTGCAACTTCAGGATAAATGTCGAGTACACACTGGCAGTGGGACACAAATGTTGGGAATGGAAGGCGAGGAAAAAGGCGGGGACACCAATAACTGTGTCTTTGAAAGTAATGAATCAAAAGATATAATGTTATTTAAAGTTAACAAAACATAGATTTAGCATCATACTTTAAATTGCATATATAAATACAAGAACAAAGATAACATAAATATCAGACACTTGAAATGTCTAGGACTCTGAGAGGAGCTAAAACATCAACTTTCATCTTGAGGAGTCTGTAGTAACTTTTATTGATAAATTAAAAAAGTATAAGCACGTGGAGGCAGAGTGAATGAGTTGAAAACAGAATCGACCTCTTTGTAAAAAGACTTGTGTGCCTTATTTGTTTGATGTTGTACCTCTACCTAGTCCTTAGAATGGGACCTAGCACACCTGCTTGATAATGGTACCTGTGAAAAATGCTCCTGTGGAATATGCAGAGAGAAAGAGTCAGAGGCTGTGTCTTCCCCACATTGAATGGTTACCCAAAAAAGGTATTATATTTGATGGAGAAAAAAACCATAATCGTAGAAATGCACAAAAAAATGGAGCGTCCCATGAATAGTGGTGGTTTCCTTGAGGAGGTGGACTTAGAGGAACTGGAGGAGGAATCGGCCAGGTGAAGGAAGAGTGCTCTAGGTTAAGGGAACCATGTCAGTACATCAGGTAGGAAAAAGATCAAGTAGCTGGACTAGAGTGGGGTGTATAGAAGGCTCCCTGTGAACCTGGGGAAGTAGGTAGAGGCCAAGAGTAACAGGGCTTTGTGAGTCACATCATGAATGCTGGTGAATTGTTCAAAAACTTCAGTGTGAGGCCTGTGACTTGTCTGTAACTCATCACCAATGAGGCTCAGTATTCCCAGCTCTGTGTATGCACTAGGGCCTAAAACGTCCCCAAAACTTTGCTTCTTGTCCTATCAAGAGTAGACAAAACTTTTGGATTTATATTCAGTATATGATAACTCTGAGTAGTCAGGAAGGAAAAATGGTACCTATTAGATAAGATAGCAATATATGGTCAACTTAATCATATATACTGTGCATTTATTGTATAGATGTAATGAGGTGTGCCAGGAATGCTGGGTGAAATGGCTAGATGTTCTCATCACCAAGGTATTCGAGGTTGTCAGGAAGTTGTGATAATGTTAAAGCAGGGAGGCAGAGAAACATTACGGCGGCAATTTAGGCATTGATCAGTGGCAAAGCTAGTTCTTTTCGAGAAGTCAGAGGAGTGTTAGCCTGGTTCTCAGGAGCATGGGGCCGGGCCAGATGCCAATGATAATTGTAAAGATATGGGCTGTGCCCTGAAGAAGAGCCTATTCTTGGAAGACAGAAATAGATGTCGATGAACACAGATCCAGATTCTCACAGAGAACATACGCTGCACAGGGATTAGGCTTGGTGCTCTGGGAAGCTGAATGAACTCTTCCAAACCACTGGGGTCCTTGTTAGTGCATCGAAGCAGTAATTTACTCAACGACAAGCGCTCCTGTAGCTTTCTAAGACACTTAACTTCCTCCCAGGATGTTGGTTACACACCAGGGGAATCTGGCTCACTAATCTCTAACACTTGTCACAATTATTTTGCTTTCAATAATACTATTTTTCCCCTGAGAAACTCAAAATTATTACATAAGAAATGTAGAAATATAAGTGTATGATATTTTTAATAAAATGTAGTCATTGGCCCCAGGGAATTTTTGTAGCAAAAGCCTCTCTCAAATCAATTATATTTTCTCATTTCTGATTCCAATAATTGAATATTTTATTTCTATATTTATTTAAGTTCTTTCAAAATGAAAAGGTGGAGCTGTGTTGACACACTGAGAAAGAAGGGTATTATTAATTAAAGTTGTTTAAAGTCTAGGATGAAAACAGGGCTGGTGCATATAAATTTGCTTCAGTGAGCTGTCAGGCTGCTCTGTGAGGTTTTAGGAATACTGTTCACAATCCTGATGGTGGCCCAGCAATGCACCATCCCATGGTCTCTAGGAGGTAACTCTGCCACTACAGCTCATCCAGTTTGAGAAAAAGGAAATGACCCAGATGCTTGGTAACTTGACTCAGCTGTCCAGAAAATCCAGGATCACTGGCCTGTATTTGGTATGCTGAGTCATAATTCTCAGACCTGACACTTTAGTCCGGCACTTTGCTCATCTGATTCTAACACTGCTGTGCCATGGGTGGGGTGGTGGTAGTGGTTATAGCCCTTTGGTAGATAAGGAACACCAGGTTCATAAAAGCTGAGGACACTTGCCCAGGTGGTAGAGACAGATCTAGTCAGAATCTTTTGATTCTGTGCAGGCACTTCTTTTTCATTCCCTGACCTGAGTTTGGCTCTGCTTGACCTCTGAGCTTCAACCACTCCTCCACACCCCTGCTACACAAATGCTTTGAACGGTTGAATAAACAAGGTCTGTGAGGAACAAGGAGACCCCAAGGAGACGCCTGATCTCAATGTGGAGCTGATATGTTAACAGTCCTGGAGAACTTCAGGGCGGCAAGCAGTGCACGCAGGAGTAGTTGGCAGGAGACAGAAAACAGTCATGGAGTGGGGCATCTTTGACTCTCTTTCAAGCTCTCCTTCTCAGCTGGGCACCCTTATAATGGGTATAAACACCACCATTCCTAGCTCCCCTCTCTTCCTCCCTCATCCACTGTCGTGCAGCAAAAGCTCTCAAGGGGTTTCAGGGGTGTGTGTGTGTGTGTGTGTGTGTGTTTTGTATGTGGTTGGTTAAGGATGACCAGGGCCACCTACTCAAGTGAAGGTACTTTCAGAGCAAACTCTGGAGTCTTCTGGAGACTGCCTCTTCCAAACCCTGCCACGGGAGATCAGCAAGTGCTGGTTATTTCTATTTGATACAAAAGGTGTTTCAAATACGGAAAGTTATGGTGTTTACCTAAGTGAAACTTATAGTCTTATATTTATTCACTGTGATGCCAAAAGGCAAAATGGGAAAAGATGTGAAAGTGACGAAGAAGCTGATTTGGGTTTGAAATGAAGGACTTTCAAGTAACGAAATTCCTCTCATTACTTGAAGGACCATACAAAGGGACGTGGGGTTTCTGTTGCCTGAAATAGTTAAACAAATCCGACTACTTACCAAAATGTGTTGGAAAAGAAGAGTGTGGTTAGAACAGATGACCTTTAAGGTCTCAATGCTGAGATACTGAATTTGTTTATTCTTCCTATGGACATGTTTCTAGAGTGCAGACAGAGTTCACTGGGTCAGAGGTTGAGGTCAGTGGTCAGGCACCTCCAGCGCATCTGCCGCCCTTTGCTAATCAAGCAAACCACTAGGTCTAAGCAGCAATGTGCAGCCTACACCACTGAGACAGCAGCTGAACATAACACAGGTCCAAATTTAATGGGTTCAGGTCTCCCTGACTTCAGCTACATTTTCACCATTCACAAGATTAGCATTAGTAATGACTGAAATAAACCAAAAGATCCACTTTGATTTGATTCTGAAACAAGAATCCCTAATGATTTTCTCCTCAGAATCATACGGAAAGGTGGTGGGGCTGTCATTATATCATTTGAATGTGTACCCATTTGCCAATTACTCTGGATTGATGCTTCCTAATGTAAACAATCAGCTGAACACAAAATCTAAATCATATATTTGACACTTTACTAAAAAAAAGAGACTGGTTACTTAGGCAAAAATATCAGCTTAGTAGTTTTCCTGGCAAATGTGCTATAAATGAGTGTGTGTGTGTGTGTGCATATGTGTATTAGTCCACTTTATGAGCAAGTAATGGTCAGGCGATTCAAATGGGCAATTTACTCTCCAGGAAATCAACAGGGCTGTGCTATATGCATACTTTTTTTCCCCAGGTTACTCAGAGCCATTTAGAAAATTACTATTGTGATTCACAAAATGCTCCACCAGTCTGAGGAATTAACCCTCTTTCCAACATGTCTAATTTACTTGTTCTTTAAGTAATTGGCATGTTAAAGTTGATATGGACTCAATGTCTAAATAATAAAAAATTGCCGTTTTTACTGAGTGCTTATTATGTTCCAGGCATTCTGAATGCTTTATGTATATAACTTCCTTAAATCTACACATCAAACCTAGACATTTTATTATCTCTATTTTAATAAAAGAGTAAACTTAGACTTAGGAAAAGTAAATTGCCCCAATCATATAGCTTCTAGTGCTGGGTGTGTAGGAAGTGCTTCATTTGTGACCAACAATATTTTATATATTAAGGCACAGGTAGAATTTGAACCAAACTCTAACTCTCATCAAAGACTCTACACTTCTATCCATGTGTTCTGCCTCACACAACTTGTGCCGTCTATGAGAAGGGAGTATACCATGGCCAGGTGTCGCTGGCAGGAATTTTTGTCTTAAGGGAAGCATAATGTAAGAGCATATAGCAAATAAAACAGAATGATTAAATAATGGTGTCCAAACTCAGGTAGGACATACAAAGAATTTCTAGAAGTTCATCGATACATGCAGCATTAATAGAATCTATGACTATGTTCTCAGTTCACAGGTATCATCGCTTCCTAAAATACATGGGCCAAAGACTGCTCTGTGGGCAAGGTTCCACGCAATGCTCTGTTCCCACCTCCCCTGCACCATAGATTTCTACTACATTTGACAGTTCCTTAACCTGGCATGAACTGTGTACATGCATAAGAGACACCCACTCCAAATGCCACAGCACTTGTTGAGATGCTAGTGCCTTTGTAAAAATCAGAGAAAAGGTGTTCTTTTCACCAGGTGAATGACATGTGGGCTGGATTTTCATCCTACTCATACAAGCAGCCATGCATGTCTACACAGACCTTATTACAGTGCAGAGTATATTCTTTGTACCAGAAATAAAAATTCCACATACAAAAATGTAGTTTCAAATACTGATTTCCAGAAAGCCTCAGAGTACAAAATTTTCTGGATTTTTAAACTTTGTGGGCAAAAAACTTTGTGAGCAAAATCATTTGATACAGTGCAGGGTGATGAGGTCACTGGGCGGCCCTGCAGCTTCCTTGGACTTGTGTGTCTTATGAGACAAACCAACTGAGGTACCATTCACTCAGTTAACAGAAGGGTGTTTGCCAATCACGGTTTATTTCTAAATGAAGATTCTTGAGCATCTCCTAAGATACAAAAATATAATTTCAGACAAGAAAATGATAAGGATGGACTCAAAGATTCATAAAATAATGACCAGATATTCCAAAGTCAACATTTTCAGTTCAAGGTATATAGTATGTAGACTTAAAAAAAAACAAGAACAAAAAGATGGACTCAAAGTGCTCATTCTCTAACATCTCTATTCTTTCAAGAACAGGCCAACCTACTAATTATGTGCAACTCAGTCCCCAGGGACATTCTTCACAATCTTTTTCAACAGGCTGAGGAAGCATTTGTTCAGTGTGTTCACAGTGCTTTCTCAGACTTTACTCAATGAGTGTGATATTCTAGTTAGGATTATTGATATTATGTAAATGCAGTTTTACTAGGAGAAGCTGCCTTTATAAATAGATTTCTCAAGAAGTAAAGACGTCCTGCAGCAAATTCTCTTCACTATATTTACAAGTCAGTGTGGGAAGGAAGCAGAGTGTTCTGACGTGGTGTAATATGTACATCCTAGGAATAAATGAAGGAAGGAATAATAAATAATCAAAAATTAAAAATAGAGCTAACACATGATCCAAAAATTTCACTTCTGGGTTTCTATCGAAAGAACATGAAAATGATAATTTAAGGGGAAAGATGCACCCCTATGTTCAATGCAGCATATCCATAGTAGCTAAGACATGGAAACAACCTAAGTGCAAATCAATAGATGAATACAGAAGATATCACTGTTAAAAAAAAAAAAAAGACGAAATCTTGGCATTAGTAACAATATAGACAGGACATGAACTGATTATGCCAAACAAAATAAGTGGAATAAGAGAAAAACTAAGTGAGTTCATGCATGTGGAATATAAAAATGAAGCAAAGAAAACAAAAACAACTCTCAGTGTCTGACAACAAAATCGTAGTTACCAGAGGGGCAGGAACTGGGGAGATGGGTATGAAAGAAAAGGGTTGAAGGGGGTTTGTTGGATGTTGGTGGAGAATTACTAGAACTTTGGTGCTGTGCACAGTATGGCATTATACATTTGAAGTGGTGTGAAGCTGTATTCCTAAAACTTATACAGGGTTGTAAACAAGTGTTATCTCATAAAAAATAAGAATGAATAAACATTTAAAAGTTTTATCTGTGCATCATTCATGGCATTCAAAGATAATAACATTAAAAGCTAGTGGTTATTAACTTACTTCAAGAGAGATACTATCCTTATAAAGCACTGAATCTATATAGTATACCCGTTTACACAACTAAGTAGCTTACCTGAAACCACACAGCTAGTGAACTTTTCTTTCACAGTTGCTTACCAGATAATTTGTATTTTTTTCTTTTCCAAATATATTTGTCAAAGCTCTTAACATATTCAGGATAGCATGCACTGGTCCAATACTGAAGTATTTTCACCAGTTTGCCATTCTTTTTTTATTTGCTATTATTATCATTATCATTGTGGTATTTTTGACAGAGTCTAAGTGATCCTCACTTTTTATTTATACTTCATTTATTTAGTATCAGGCTTATAAAAACATTTCTTTAAAAAAAGAGATTTATTTATTTATGCATAGAAGAACTAGGGTGTAGGCCAGAGGTGCAAGGGGTGAGAGGATTCACCAGAGGATAGAATGGGGAGCAGAAAAGGCAGATCTACTGAAATTATCGCTAAGGGGAGCAAACAGGAGTGGTCTGCTGCACCATTGGGTTAGCTCCCTGCTGGGGGGATCAGACTCAGGCCTTAGCAGTGATGCACTCAAACTTAACCCCTAGGCTACCAGGGAGGCCCCCAAAATATTTCTTACTCTAAGATTATTCACCCCTCAGCTGAGTTTTCTCAAGTAAAGTTCAAACTCTCTTTTAATAATTAACATCTTTCTAGACTAGAACTTAGATTGGCTTAATATATTATGTATTTCATCTCCCCCTACCATTACCAACAGTTAGAACATATCCCAATATCATTTACTAAAAAGTTGTTCATCCAACCTTTATTTGTTCAACACATATTTATTCATAACCTAGGTCCTGGGTATATGTCAGGGAGATAATGGTAAGTAAACCTATATTAAGTGGTATTGTGTAATGAAGAGGCTGATGTGGCTATTTTACACATGCTAGTGAGGGAAGTCCTCTCTTAAATGGTGACAGTTGGGTAGAGATTTGAAGGCAGTGAGAGGTGACCCTGCTAAGGAGAGAATACTGAGTATATTCCAAGCCTTGAGGACAACAGGTGCTGGGCAATGAGATGGGTTTGTGCTTTGTAAATTCAAGGAATGGTGAAGAGGTGATCCACTCTAGTGGATCAGTACCACAAATTTGGGGAGAGGGGTACTAGAAGAAGTCAGAATTAGGGTAGGAGTCATCATGGAGAGTCTGATATGTCAGGAAAAGGATTTTAGACTTTGGCATTGAGTGAGCTGTGGATAGCACTTCCCAAAGATGAGCATAGCAATATCCACTGTGCCTGACATTGTCTGGCCTCTATCAGAAAGTAGAGTCTATTCTTCAACCTCTTTGAATCTAGGCCTCATTACTGCTTTAGCAAATAAAATATGGCAGAAAGACTGTTAATACCAGTCTGGGAAGTAGCCTTTACTAGTATGACAACTTCTTTAGTCTGAATCTTAGAAGATAATACTGCAAGAACTGCAATTATCCTCAGACCACCATTTTGTGAGATGTCAAAGCCACATGGAGACCCTTGAGCAATGAGATACCACATAAATAGAGAAAGGCCAAGGAGTCACAAGGTTCCAAGCATGTGGGTGAAGAAACTATCCTAGAAGGAGAGCCTCCAGCCAACACCAAACTACTTAAATTCTTGACTCAAGGTATCTTGAACAAAATTAATGGTTACAAAGCTTGGCCATCATGCTTCTTGTTAGTTGGTTATGCAACAATAGATCACTGGAAAATCAAAGTAGAAAGCCATTGGAAGGTTTTGAGCAATCATATGATTTGACTTAAGTTTTCTATGACTTCCCCTGGGTGTCTACTGAGAACAGAATGAAGAAGTGAGAGTGTGGAAAGGAGGCAGTTTGGAAAGCTGGTTAGAGAACAGAAAGGTAGAAGCAGAAGTAGTGAGGAGTGATTAAATTCTGGATATATTTCAAAGGACACATGGGTGGGATTTGCTGATGAATTCAATGTGGGTTGTGAAAGAAAGAGTGAAGGGAGGCTTCAACATGCTGGCTTGCTGCTGGAAGAATAAATGGGGCTTTTACTGACATGTGAGAAAACTGCAGGAGAAGGGTTGGAGTTGGGGAAATCAGGAAATCTGTCCCGGATGTGTTAGGACTGAGACTGAATACACATTCAATGCAGATGCCAAGTGTTGTTAATGGAGGTTGGGGGTGGGAGATGTATGTTTGGTCTTTAGAGAAATTATAAGAACTGAGCCTGGACACTCCCCCATCTAGAGATTCAGAAGAGTTAGAGAAAGAACCTGAAAAGGAAACATAGAAGGACAAACCAGTGAAAAGGGGAGAAAGAAAATGATCTAGAGATGAAGAAAGTAGGTATTTCAAGAAGGAGGAAGTAAATGACTGCTAAATCTGATGAAGAACTAAGTCAAATGAGGACAGGCCAGTTTTGATATTGCTCTACTCATTCTTGATACTACTAATTCGAAAGTTGCTTTTATTACTAACTCAGTTTGCATGTGTGAGTGTGTAGGGGTATGCACTTTCTCTTTTCTCCCAGTGATCTGTTTATCCATCTGATACTTTCATATTTGACAAGACAAACACCATGCCCATCCCTACCTCTTCTTTTTATCCGCCCCCCCCCCCAAATGCTGGTTATTCTTATCAAAACTCACCAGAATATTAGACTGGAATTTTACCAAGTTTCCTTTCCCAAATGCAATGGAAGTTTTATTGTCTATATTTTTGCATACAAAGTAGCTTGGTGATAGTTAATACTGAGTCTGCCTATCTAATCTCCACATAGTATGTGTTTCTATTAATATGCTTTAATCCCTAAGTAGGTATTTTTTTCCGTGTAGACTTTGTGTGTTTTTTCTTTTCCAGTTATTTAAATTTCAATGATTTTTGTGAATTATGTCCCATTTTCCTGTTGTATTTTCTCACTGGGTATTTTTGCTATAAAAATCATTTTTATATAAAATTTCTCTTATTATTTTCAGTGCTCTTACAGATACAGATTTTGCCACCTTTCTTTCATAGGTACAAGGTCTCATAACAATGTATATATGGTGGTCCTAACTTCTGTTGATGAAATCACCCACACTTGGAAGAAGGGATTTAATAGGCCAGTATTTCCAAGTGTTTCCCAAAGAACTCCATGACTTCCAGGTGCTCTTGAAATGATTGTAGCTCCACATCTCAAATAGTCCCAGATATCCCCACTTTCAAATATTTTTCCCTTTGTTAACCCATGAGTTAGACCATATGTCCTTTGATCTTTACTTCAAAAAATATTGTCACGGTATTTAGACACAGGGACAGTCCAGGCAAAGTTATAACATATGGGATGTTTTTCCTCAGAGTCCCTAACTTTCCTCCCGGCATTCTTCCTGGTTTAGTGTGCCTGGAGCACATGCATGTCTTCATGTGCATGTGCATACACACACATACACACCCCAACACAATGTGTCTTGGAGGAAGGAGATTTCATTCAAACTATACCATATGTGCTCATGTTGTGCAGCATGGAATCAAGATTACCCAGAAGCCAGCTAGAGTGGAAGGTTTTAGAGTTGGCTGGCCTGGATCTGAACCCCACATCTAAATGTATGCTCTTGGGCAGCTCACTTAACTTCTTTAGAGCCTCTGTTACCCAGATGTAAAAGAAGCGTATGAAATCTACATTGCAGGGCTGTTAGGGGTGATGCAAGAAAATGACTAGAAAATGTTCAACACAGATAGCAGCTGGGGAAATAGTACCTATTCCTGTCACTTAGAAGGAGCTTCCTTCCATTCTGTTACTTAGGGCCTTAAGACAATTCCTTGGTTCATTGTCCACTCAGAGCTATAGATGCAAAGTGACCAAAATGAGAATGCAGGGAGCAGTGGGGTCTCCATCTCTAAATCTCCCTTTTTGTACCCCTATCTAAATGAACAAACCACAGTGACCAATCCCTCTTATTTATAAACCAGTCTCTAAGCAGAAATTCCTTGCAGTGACCATGTACAATGACATTTGTCATTTTTGCTGTCACCTTCCCATTCCCACCCCAGTCTTCCTTTTGGGGATTCCTCATTGTGTATAGCTTTGGGAGGTAGCAGTGGAGTCAGATGAATGGATCTGGTCTTTTCCTGGAGTCAGAGAGATGACCTGGACACAGTTCAGCTTGCTTTCCTTTCTTTCTGAGATTCTCTACATTGTATAAAGTGATGCCCCAAAGTGGAAAGAACTAAAGTCATAACTATGACCTTGGTGGCTGTATTATATGCCCAGAGAGTTCTAAATTCCCATTACTGTGGTTTTTGTTGGTGGGCTTACCGGTCCCGACTGCCTGACCTTCAGAACCCCTTGCTTGCTGCTCTATTTTAAGTCTTGTCAGCCCCACCTATACTCAAAAGATTGCCTTTTTGCTCATCACAGTCTGATCTGGTTTCCCTCTCTTGCAACAGGAGCACTATCTGATACAGTCAGATTCCAAGAGGAAACAGAAAAGGAGCCTCATCCACTTAACAAGAATTCTCTGTTACTGTGATCAACATCTGGCACCTATGAGAAAGGTGAAATCTTAAAGCGTGTAACTAAATGAGATGTGATGACTGACTTGAAGTTGTGCATCAGCACATTTGAGAGGAGTTTGGAACAGATAACCTCTCAGTTGGCAAATTTATCACCAAAGGGACAAGAGGGTGGAGGGGTGGAATAGAGGTAGCGAACAGCAATTATGCAAGTATCAACTCAAATACAAATTCCTTGTATGATATATAGGAGAACTTGAAATGATCTCCCTTTTGGGGATGGGAAAAAGTGAGTGTTCTATTTGCCCTTTTTCTCTTCATTATGCATCGTCTCAGCATGGCTGCTTGGTCCCCGAGAAAGCTGCCCCAAAGAATTTTACTAGTTATCTGATTGTCATCCTACTTAACATGTTCCGTGGTCTGCTGGCTGATGGTCGTTTAAGCAGGATCTAATTGGTAACATATTGTCGATTGAATTAAGTGCCATATGATAGAGATTTAAACCATGGTAATTTTTCCATAAAGAGAAATCTGTCAACAGGCTACAGCAGAGGAACAGCAATAAATCAAATTGTCATGTTTATTAGTTATTGTAGGAATCTAGTTGTCTCGTATTCATTATAACCCCCCATTTTTAGCATCGATAAAAACTATAAAGAGGGGTATTTATGCAAGGTGCTTTATAATAGGTTTGTATTTGTACACAAATACTTGTTTGCATTTTAATCATGAGGCAAATGGTTTTTACTTCATTTTGAAAGGAACATGCATTTTAGTTGTTTCTGGATGAGGGAAAATGTTTCCTTTTTTGTCCAAAGGCACGTTTTGAAATATTGGGGTTCAAGTTGCTATTAATAAAAGCTAAGAAAACAAAAATGAGTGAACACCATTTTCTTACTAATTTGCAAAAATTAAAAGAATGGATAGAATGCGTGCCTACAGGATTTGTAAAGGGATTCCTACAGCAATTGCTACCTTCCAAACATAGCTTAGCCTAGCCTACATTAGACATGCTCAAGACACTTACATTGGCCTACAGTTGGGCAAAATCACCTACCGCAAAGCCTATTTTATAGTGGTGTTGACTATCTCCTGGTGTTTACTGAATAGAGGGTTGAAAATGAGAAAGTCTGTGGAGTATCAGTTGCTTCCCCCATTTGATTGAGTGGCTGAGTGCAACTGGTGCCTCGCACCTTTCCCAGCCCCCGCTCACGACGCCTGTACAGAGCATGGACCGCATGTGTTGGTGTCACTGACTGCATATGTATCTCCTGCACTATTCCAAACCCCACTTCCTAGGCTCCATCTTTCCCACCCTCCTATCATTTTCCTTCAGGTCTGACAGCTTAGTTGTACAAAAGGCAGTGACAACAACAATAATAACAATAATAATTATTTCCAGTTACATTCGTTGAGTCCTTTCAGTATGCCAGAAAAACTTCTAAGCACTTTACAATGCCAGCTCAAACAGTCCTTACATAACAGGCAGCCTATTACTGCATCCACCTTATGGATGCCATAATTGGAGAGATTTGCCTAAAGTCACAGGATTTGAACCCTGAAGTTTAGCAAATGAGCATTATGGTTTTCCCTACTTTCTAAATACAAAATATATAAAAAGACTATGACAACACAACATTAAGTGCAAGTAGTGCTCAGCACAAGTAAACATCAATTGACGTAAATAAAACCAAAACCTTAGAATACTAAGTGCTTGTTACTTTCGCTGTGATAATCTCATGGTAGCAGAGAGATGGGAAAACTTGACAGCCCTAAGGATGGTGCTTTTCCTCAACTTTTCACCAAGGGGCAAATGCTTTTGACAAAAACAGAGACCATTTTTTAAAAATGGCTATTTTGTGTGTATACTCAAGATCAAAGAGTTTCCCGTCACTTCTTTGTTGCTGCGGGTTAACACTTGATCTATTTCTGTTTCAGTATCAGGTCCCAGACTAACTGAACAATCCTCATCATATCTCATAGGACTTTTCACTGTCTTAAATTAAAGAGACTATGAAGTGTACTAAACATCATTTCACTTTTCTATTTGTAAGATGAATAATAAGGAATTCACATATTAGGAAAAAATCCTTTGTTACTCTTTTACTGTTTCTGTTTCTAGTAGTATGATCACTATTGCTATTTTGTCGTATATGTGTGTTTATGTGTATATATGCATGTGTAAGATACACATATCATGTGTAATGTATGCATGTGTGGTATGTATGTATACATGTATGTGCACACACATTGCACATATACTCATAACATGCTGATCGAGGATTGTGGATAATTCTATCAGGTACTGCTGGTGAGGAAGAGTTATCTCTGCAGGAGAAACGGTGGCTGTTAGGTGAACAGCACATACTTTCTCCTCCAGGACTCATGCCTCTGTGAAAGCACTCACTGGAGCCATTCACTGGAGTCCAGTCTGTGGCCATGTCATAGGTTCTTTTTCTGAGGTATAGTTAATGGCCTAAATGAGGTTCAGACACACTTTTCAGAAGCGCTATAGCCCTGTTGCCATCATGAATAGTGTGAGTGTATCCACAGCTAGGTTATATGTTCTTTATGTGACATCCACATGATTAGTGGAACCCTCTTCTGCTCCAGTTCAGGTCTACCTCCTCAATCTGTCCAGTTTTTACCTGCATCTGAATTCTGTTGATGGGCAGACAGAGAGTGTGTTCTACTGCTCAGGCCTGAGGCGCATGCACTGTGCTATTCAAAGTACCCCCGTGAAGGACACAAAAACTAAGACTCACTTCTTTTCCATCCAAGGCAGCCCACATGCTCTCCAGTTTGATCTTACCTCTCAACCCTCACACTCCTTTTCTTTCTTTCCCAAATAAGTAAGTCAACTTCTTTCTTCTGAGACTGAGTGCAAAGCTCCCTTCTCACTGGCAAGCTTTGTGAATGGCACTTTCTATATAAACAGGAAGAGTATGTGTGGTCATGACTGAAGCATGCAGGTGTTGATAGAGGATGTGAAAGTGTGGAGGAAAGTGACTAACCCCGCCAGTGCATTTCCCCACCAGACACCTCACCAGTGCCTTCTCATCCAACGCAGGCCAAGGTTTACCAGAAGACTGGATGCCAGAGCCTGGGCTCTACTCCAATGACCATCTGGCAAGAACCAGAAACTGAAGTTCTTGGATGCCAAGGAAGAAATTCTCTATTGTTCCCCTCTCCCTAAGTCTATACAGACCCCTTAAAATAACTCCAGGAACATTTTGGAATCCCTTAAGTATGATCTTATCATCAGGTATGCTGACTAAAATGGGCTACTTAACTTGGTTAAGCCTATTGGTTCCCCAAACTGCCTAGAAACCTATGCTAACAGAGACAGTCTTATCCAGCCACCAGACTGTAAGTCTTCTAGAACATCCTAGAATAAAGATCCATCAAGAGGAGAAAGAAGACTAGACAGGAATCAGACAAACGAAAAATGCTCTATTTGAAGAGTTTTTACTTCCTTGTCTCCATTCACTAAGTCAACCCACAGCAGTAGGATTTCTTGCCCTAAACCCTTCCTTTCTACCCTCAGCTCTGGAACTACTTTCACTAACATTAACCAGGGAGCTCAGTCATGGACACATTTTCAGTACCTGTCTCATTTATTGTTCTTTATTAACATTTGATACCACTGATTTCCTTACTTCTGGAACTTCTCCAGAGTCCACACTCCTGGCTTGGGGTCAGGTGATCTCTCTCACTGTCAGACTTCCACTTCTCTGCCAATGTCTTCATTTTTGTCCTTCTGGGTTTCATTCTAAGTGCAGTGATTCATGTTCTCTGTGGGTAACTTTTCCAGTCTCTAGATACTGCTTCCCAAACCCATATCCATATATTCACAAGTCTATTTATTTGCCATGACATGCTCCAGGCACCTCAGATTCCACTGGTCAAATGAGACCCTGTTCTGTGACCATATGCCCTGGTACCACTTTCATATGTCCTGTGAAGTCTTCCCTGCCTTATTCCAAAATTCCTCCTTGTTTCCCATTCCTGAGTTTGCCTTCTTTTAGTTTATTGCTTTGTCCTCAGCAAATAGGGCTTCTTCAGATTTGATCCTCTGATATCCTCATCCCAGATCATCTGTACTTCAGGCCAGGTTCACTTCTGTACAGACCTTGAAACTGTGCCATCCAAACCCAGTATTGGCTAAATCAGGCCCCATGCTAGGAGAAACACTCTCTAGTAAATTCAAACTAGAAATGGGGAGCTGTCTACCTTCTATCCTTTGTTGCATACTGCTTGCCACTCAATCAGAAACTCTGTCAAGTCTACCTCAAGTCCTTTCTTCTCCTTTCCAGTATCAGTCACTTACCCTGTGTTTGTCATCACTGCACTAGTGCCCAATGAAGTATATGCCCCAGTGTGTGCAAAAAAATTCACTGAGGTGAGGGAAGAGAGGGTTTAAATATCTACTTAGGCTTACTTGTTTATGTTATGTTCAGGTAAGTTGCACATAACATAAAATTAACCATTAACCATTTTAAGTGCATCATCCGGTGGCACTGAGCACATTCACAAGGTTGTGTCGCCATCCCTTCTATCTACCCCAAGACTCACCTGGAGTTTTACATCATCTTCTCAGTGTCTACTTTTCACATGTATTTTACTGTACACAATGTGTGAATGCAGTTGATTGTGATCATTTGTGAATTACACATCTACCGAAACTATATTGTGACAACTTCTTAGGTACACCATCAGAAATATGGACACATATGACCTCTAAACACATCTCCCTGGTGACAAACTCTAGAGTATTTTCCAAACTGCTTCCAAATTTTCTTTGTAAGAGACTGAAAAATGATAACATCATTTCTCACCCCAGTCCCTCTCCTTCAACCTTCAATGGCTTTCCATTACCTATTTGAAGATCCCAAATTCCCCTTGCTGGTGGACAAGGCATTTGATGCTGTAGCCTCTTCTCTCTCCATCACCCTCTGACCACACTTTCTCCCTGCTTCCCTCCTCACCACCCAACACTACCACACCATTGGTGGTTTTCTGAATATCCAAGCTACTTTAGATCACTATGTCTTTTACCATGCTGTTTCCTTATTTGGGGAAGGCTTTACTATGTACTCTATTGCTGATCAGGAAAATCCCCATGGATGTTAAAAACTCTTCCTCATTACTTTTCTCAGGGCAGAATTAGTTATGCGTGCAACCCATGGAGTTATTATTCATCACTTCTTACTCACTAATCATTGTCTCTATGTTAGAATGTACTATGAGAGATTTGGTGGTCAAGAGGGTAGGCTCTGGTATGAGGAAGATGGGCTTGACTCCTGCCTCTACCATTTTACTAGTTGTGCTTCCTTGGGTTTCCTACCTTCCACTTCCTCATCTACAGAAAACCCATCTCACGCACTGATTGTATAAATTAAACAACACTGTACACGTACAGGATGTAATGAGTGCTCACTAAGTATTGGGGGACAAAAGTATGGCTACTTTGTTGTTTATCATAATATTCTGATAACCCCTAGTAAAATCATAAACTTCATATCCAAGAGAGCTACCTCCAGAAAGCAGAATGCCTTCAGTTTAAAAAAATTTAATTCTTTAGTGTACATTTGTTTTTTTTTAGAGATTTATTTTATTGATGCATACAAGCACTGGGGTACAGGCCAGAAGTATGGGGAGGGTGAGAGGATTCACCACAGAGAGCAGGGAGCAGAACAGGCAGATCAACGGAAGTACACTGCTGAGGGGAGCAGCGGGCACAAGAGGAGAGGTCTGCCGCGCCATGTGGGTCCCCCCCCTGGCCGGCAGCAGGGATCGAACTCATGCTGCAGTGGCTGTGGTTTGCTTCACAGTGTGTTGCTTAACCCACTGCGCCACCAGGGAGGCCCCTAGTGTACATTTGTAACAGAGTTCAAAGAATGCATTTCCTGCTGGCTGTTTATGTGTGGACCTCTGAATATGTTCCAGACTGCCTCTACTTCCTCCCTTCGTCTCACTCTCCTACAGCTCACCCAGCAATAACCCACCACTGGCAGGTTGGAGAACACTCTGGGTTGTGAATTGCCACTGTGCTTTTATACACATTCCTTACTGTTCTGACCCTGTCGGGGAGCACTCAAAGAAGCCTGCCTGTGCTCCTCACTACAGCAGCCCCCAGTTTGCTTATAAATGGCCTTGCCCTGGGCAAATGGCTGGGTAGATGAGAAGGCAGACAGGGAATGTGAGCAGCAACAGGTCCCTGGAGACAGGGCTAGTCACAGATTCATTCATTCAAATTTATTTCCAGCCTATGGCAAAATATCTGGCACAATGTTTAATAAATGTACTTCTTCTGCCACAACACCAGCACACTTAATTACAATCAATTGCTCAGCCATGCATCTTCTCCAGGAGACTGGAGGCTTTTTGAAGTCAAGTAGCATCGGTCCTGTTCATGCCTATCCCTGTGTCACCTGTCACACATATTAGGCTCTCAAAGATTTTTTGAGCAGATACATGTATGAAAAGGTAATTAGACTGCAGTAAACAGTTCTGAGTCCAAATTATGTTATTTATTAACTGTCAGGCTGTGCGACCTTCCATTTTTTATATGTAAAATGTGCAGCACATATGAGCTCCCACAAGAACAGGATGGTACCAAAGCAAGTATAAACTGCAAAGCCCTTTACAAAAGCAAGGCTGCGGTTGTGTTTGGAGCTGGGAGTGAAGAGACACAGAAAGATGGCAGGAGTGATGCCAGCAAATGCCCCGCACCTAAATTGGTAATTGCAGGATGCCCTACTCCAAACACACCTCGGTTCTCTCCCATGGAAGGTTGTATTTCACCCTGCATCCAGAAGGATCTGTATGTGTGTGATGCTGCCCCACTGAGCCCACTCTCTGATACTTTACAAAGTTCTCCAGGCATCCTGCAGGGAAGCCTTGCATCTTACAGTCACTTCATGCCCTATGTCAGATGAGATCACAGAAATACACTTGTGTTGTCTGCCAGTGGACCTGGACCCACGTCTACACTGACTGTACATGCTGGACACTGACAAGCCACAGGCGTGAGCCCCTTGCAGCTGGCATGGGAAAAATAAAACGTGTTCGGGACTCCTGCAATTCTACATAGGGTAAATGGAGCAGCTTAGGAGGTAGTGGGTGAGGAAGGACTGGTTAGTGCTAGCTCGGGCCCTCATAATTCCCAATCAGAGTGGATGTTGATGACCTACTCTGTCCAGGTGCTAAGTTACATACTAAGGAGACTAGATGCTGAGGGAGGAGTCCCTGGGGTTCTCACTCAGGGAGACTGTACAGGATCATATATGCACATCTGAGAGCAGACGCTCCCCAGCTCACATCTCCCCGGGTGCTGCAGCAGTGTGGCTGACACTCAGCAGGTGCTACCCATTTTGATTGAGTGAATAGATGGTCTAATCAATGTCTGCTATGTTTATTTATATCAATTGTTTATCAAATGTGATTTAAAAATAACTGATGTTTATTGAATATAATGCACTAGGGAGCACTTTGTGTGAAATAATAAAGTCAATCCTCACAAAAAGTCTATGAGAAAAATGCCATAAATTATCCTCATTTAACCAACAGGAAAATGAGATATAGAAGTTTGAGATTATCCAAGTTCACACAGATAATTAATGCTAGAGCTAGGGTTCAAACACAGACATTACTGTACAGAGGACCCACAGTCTGTCCCCCTCTCCATACACTTTATTCACATACACTTGTAAGTATATAGAGACAGGTATACACATTGTGTTCATTGTGTTTACAGTCACATGCCATTCTATGTGCATAATGTTTATTCCTCGGATTACCTCCTGCATGAAATTTTCATTAGATTTCTCAGCCTTACTGAGCAACCCCCAACATACTTAAGAACATAAAATAATTCTACCTTTTATTTTAGTATTCCAAATAATAAACAGAGGAAGGCAGTAGGAAGGGGCTAAGTTAGTTAGCTCAACAACTTATCTGTACAAATCCCAAAAATTCTAGTAAAAAAAAAAATAACAGAAGGAAATCATAAGAAAGAAGGAACAAGGTTCTCCAGTTTGGTTTAGAAATTACTGGGAAGTGGGGAAGGCCTTCAGGGTAGGGAAGACAAACAGCCCATCACTCATAAAAGAGGAATTGCTGAGGGACCCACTCTGTAATTCATGACTAGAACATGAAGAGGGACTGCTGCAGTGATATAATAAGAAACAAATAAGGTAGACGGGTATGGAATATAATTACAGAGACACTCAATTCACCGGTTGCATTTACCAGAGAATAAGTTGCATACAAGAGAATTTGCATACAAATGAGATGCTGAAAGCACAGGAACAGGACTGTGATAAGACCTTATACATGTTATTAAAGCACGTCAGTGAGAAAAACAATCATTAAGTTGATACCATGTAGGTTTAACTATATTATGTTACCAAAATAAATTTTAAATGGCATACTGAGCTTTAAAACAGGTATGTGACTTTCAATTCAGAATGTTGACAGATTATTTTGTGTGTCTCTCTCGTTATTTTTATGGCTTGGCCTTATGTATTTGAAGTGTTATTTTAGAAACTGTTATAAAATCAATACTGAATTATCAGGTCAAGTATAATCATTATTTTTTGAACTTTCACTAATATAATTTTAAATTTTCTTGTTATATGTTACATACAATTCCTAGGCAAAACTTTTTAAGAACAATTTCTTATTTTCCAATTCAATTTCAGATAATTCATTGCTCACAAACATTGTTCACATAAATTTTAAAAAAATTAAACATAACTATTTAAAGGTCTACACCATTTAAAGTGGATTTAAAGAATCTAACAGACTTCTTTCTTTGTCTTTAAAATATGTATTGTTGAAATAAATTTGTGAAATGTGGATGGATTTTGTTTCCCATCAGAGTTTATGCCAGCATTCTACAAAACTGATGAAATATTTTTAGTTTGTGAATACACTGTTAGAGGGGTTACTGTGCTGCTGGCATTGGAAGACACATGCACCAAAAAAAGGTCAGAAGTGTCCCCCAATATATGACAGAGACTTAGGACTGGGACCTGGACAGACGTTTGCCTGCTCATCCTCCCTAACTCCTAGCTGCATCCTTGCTGCACCACTTGCTCCCAGGGCATCCTTCCTGCATGTCCCTGTTCTGTGAGCCAGGTAGGCACAGGGCTCTCTGCAAGGAACTGAGGCATAGGATGCCCAGTGGTGTATATATACCAAATTGGCCCAGCTCAGTGCAAGGTGGTACAGTGAAAAGAGCCAGATAGATGGAGCCCTGTCTATTGTCTCTCTTGGTTCAGGGAATGTGGGGCTTGTGGTCAGACACCAGTGGCTCAAGTAGTACCACTCTCAGGAGTTCCAGACAATACTGCTCAGGACTGAAGATGGGAAACCTGAAATTTTCAGTTCTCTAAGCTCTGTAGATGACCTCAGAGCTCCAAAGGGCCTATGACACAAGTGCTTGGTGGTTGAGAAACTATTCTCAGTAAAGGAAGCTAAGAGTTGCTGTGTTTTCATACTCAGTATGCAATCAACTGATAGGTGTGTTACTATACCTTGCATTTAGGGTTTATTAATTAATCCCTGATCATAAAAGCTTTTTTATATTTTGATGTTGAATTTTGAGACACATAAATGTTATTGCCTACTTTAATTTTGTTTTTGATTAGACCTTATATCAATTTATAAAATTATTACATTTCTCATCTATAATTATGTAATATGCATGGAATCTGACTCTATGAATAAAAATATCATATTCTGGCCTCTTCCATGTTTAGCATTCCCCCAAAGTCTTGATTCTTTTTATTTAAATGATTCCTTGACATTTTGATTTATATATTTAGAACCTAGTAGCTTAATTAGAGTTTATGTTTCACCTGGTATTTGCCCTTTAGAACATAATTTTTCCATCATTTACTTTTATTGTCTTAATTAATTGTACTTTTTCAAGCTCAAGCTTCTCCTTTTTATATTTCTTGCTATTTCTCTTGTTCTGACATTTCTATATGAATTATAAATACTTCCTTTAAAACGTGAGATCCTGTTTTAATTCCATTAATTTTTTTTAATTGCTTAGTTATTTTTAAACTTGAAAAAACATAGGCAGTATTTACTGCTTTAATTTTAGTAAGACTGATACAACAGGTAATGGAGCAACATATTACATAGAACTAATAGTGGTAAAATAATTTTAATAATTTTGGTAGGAGCTGACATTAACTCAATGTTTACCATTTGCCAGAAATTTGGGCTATATTCTCCAAAAATGTGATTCAGTAATGGTTTCCCAAAACTGAGTCCAGAGGAGTAGAAGAAAGTGGAGCTGGAATCTGAATACCAGTTTGTATGATTGCAGAGACCAACCCCAAATCCAAAGGGATGTCCTCAGAATCCTTGCAAGGAACAAATAGGCTCTTCTTCAGTGAAACCCCTCCAAGAATGTTTAGAAGGTTATCTTAGTAAAAGACCATTTAGACTGAGTCCACTTAAAATTAAGACCAAAATTTAACATTTAACAGAAATAGAAGTGTGACTGTGACTTCATATTTAAAATAAAGTTAAAAAACTTGAAAGTTACTTTATCTTACATTTATTAAAATATAGGTTTTACTAGTAATCATGGGCTAATTCTTAAGACAAACAAGAAATAAACGGAATACTATATGGATGGCTTTTGATACAATGTTCCTAACAGTAGGTATCAGGCAACACATATGGGCATCCTTCACTTTACCTAGTCTTATGGTACAAACACAAAGAAAATGTTATATATATATAAATGTTTTGTATGTATATAATATTATTTATATATATATATGCAGCAGCAAAGAAGTCATAGATGTAGCTAGTGCCTCCTAAATCCTTTGATATTAAAATCACTCTCTTTTAAGATAAATACTGGATGGTGTCACTAATGTAGTATATTGAGATACCAAACTAAGGATCATAAAAAGATCCTTAAAAATTAAAATTAGATAAAAACTTAAAAACTAACCCTTGAAAGCTGACTACAGAACTGAAGCATTCAGGGCAGGGACTAACATCTAAGATCTACAAAAAAGTCACACAACCCAACAAAAAGAAAACAAATTTAAAAAAAATGGGCAGAAGAACTAAATAGACACTTCTCTAAAGAATACATAGAGATGGTCAACAGGCATGAAAAAAATGCTCACCATCACTTACTATCAGAATCATTATCTATAAGAATCACTTACTATCAAGTCAAAACCATGATGAGCTATTACCTCATACCCATGAAAATTGCTTATATGGAAAACCAGAAACAAGTGCTGGTGGGGATGTTGAGAAAAAGGTACACTTGTATACTGTGGTGGAGTCATAGACTGATCCAGTTCCTATGGAAAAGAGTTTGGATGTTTCTCAAAACATTAAACATATGGTTTCACTTCTTTTTTTTTTTTTTTAAAGATTTATTTATTTATGCATACAAGAGCTGGGATACAGGCCAGAGGTGTGGGGGGGGGTGTGTGAGAGAATCCACCAGACAGAGTGGGGAGCAGAACAGGCAGATGGACTGAAATACACTGCTGAGGGGAGCAGCGGGCACAGCAGGAGAGGTCTGCCGTGCCATGTGGGTCCCCTCCCTGGCCGGAGGCAGGGATCGAACTCGTGCTGCAGTGGCTGCGTTTTCTTCACAGTGTGTTGCTTAACCCGCTGCGCCACCAGGGAGGCCCCATATGGTTTCACTTCTAAGAGGAATATAAGAGAACCAAATAAGGGACCAAGGAAAAGAATAATAACAATAAAAGAGACCACAACACAACAAAAACAAAAAGACAAGGACAAATCAGAAACATTTTATTTGTGGAGCAGAGGGGAAATGGGATGAGGACAGAAAGAGCACAAGGGACTGGTGAAATGGCGGTGGGAAATCCATGGGGACCACAATTGATGTCAAATATATATAAATAAAGGGAAAAAAATACTCCTGAACACTCAAACTAAAAAGTGTGAACAACTATAGTCAAATAGAAAGTAAAATATATAGGTTTTGGCATCTAAGTGCTCATAAACCTGTTTTTATTAAATTTTAGGGAATACTTCTCTCCAGAATATGACAGAATGACTTGTAGTGGACTAATAGTTGAGTTGAAAATAAGAAGAAAGGTAAGTACACAGTAAATGTGCTTGACGGCATTAGAGAGATGCTAGGGTAGGTGCCAGGACATGAGAGGCCAAAGCTGTAGAGAAAAGGGAAGCCCACTGAGGAAAACACAACCATTTCATTCCATTTTTCTTCTTTAGGAAACTATAATTCCTGACACGACAGAGTAAGGTTAAACAGAACAGGTTACTCAGAATCAGAGAAGCCAGAAAAATCTTTTGATAATCTCATAGAGATGCAGAGGCATAATAGCAGTTTGGGGTTGCCGAAACAGTCAAGACTTGATAGACCAAGTAGGAAAAGGGAAGGGAAGTTCAAAAAGGGGTGCCTGACACTTCACAGCAGGTTTTCCCTTGATGCATTAGCTGATTCTTAATTTGTGAAATGCAAAAGGCTTATAAAACTCTGAAAAAACTCTGAAACAGAGGTTTCAGTGAACTTGCACATTTGGGAGAAAAAAATTGAATTCCAGTACCCTCCAAACTCTGGCAAATACCTTTCTCAGTTGAGAGTCTGGGGTGTATATTTAATGTAGGTTTGAATCAGAGATAGGTTCAGTCTTATAAAGGCTGCATACAGCTTTGAATAAAAGATGAAAGCAAACTACCCTTATTTGAGTTGTTTAGACAGACGACAGTATTAATTCTCTGTGAAGAGAGAAAAATTATATTCAGGCTATTTAATTTTTCATACATAATGTTTGACATTTACTTAGTATCATTAAGAATATATGAAACGGGGCCTCCCTGGTGGCGCAGTGGGTTAAGCAACGCACTATGAAGCAAACCGCAGCCACTGCAGCACGAGTTCAATCCCAGCTGCCGGCCAGAGAGGGGACCCACATGGTGCAGCAGACCGCTCCTGCTGTGCCCGCTGCTCCCCTCAGCAGTGTACTTCACTTGATCTGCCTGTTCTGCTCCCTGCTCTCTGTGGTGAATCCTCTCACCACCCCCCACACCTCTGGCCTGTACCCCAGTGCTTGTATGCATAAATAAATAAAAAAATCTTTAAAAAAAAAAAAGAATATATGAAACAGAGTAAAGATAAAAATAGTCAATAAAATACTCAAATGTGGGCAAGATATTTCAGTTATTATATGTAATCACGTATTTGATTAATATATTTGTGAAAGTAAAAGAAGAATTTCAACAGAAAATTTTATCATATTAAAGGAAATACTCTTAAAGTTAAATACAAAACTAAAATTAAGGGGAAAAACTCAATAAGTTTAGCAGCAGACTGAAATTATTAAGAAGAGAATTAATATACTTAAAATAGGTCAGTAGGAAAATATATACATTGACATGGGACAAAAACAAGGAGAGAAAATACTGGGAAAAGTGTTAAGAACATAGGAATTATAATGAAAAACTCCAAAATATGTGTACCTTAAATTTCAAAAAGAGACGATAGAAAGATTGGAGAGAGAAAGATAGAAAGATTGGAGCACTAGTAACTTTTTAAGGGATACTATCTGACAGTTTTCCCAAACGAACAAAAAACATCGAGCCACAGATTAAATGGTACTCTAACCCTCAAACAGTATAAATAAGCTAAAAGAAATGAAACCCCATTGGTTTATATAGGTCATAGTAAACATGAAGTAACTTTAAGACAAAGGGAAAATATTAAAAACATCAAAAAAGTACATAGCACTTTCAATTGGGAAATTAATAGTTAATAGAAACTTCAGAAGCTCAACCAATGGGAAGATTATTTTAGAAATTAATATATAAGTTAAATGTTATACTTAGATAGTCATAAAACTGTAAAGGAAAATAAATATACTTTTCAACAAACTAAAAGGGATTTTTCAGGTGGAAGGAAATAATCCCTAGTGGAAATACAGAAAGAAATGAAAAGGACACACACATACTCATAATGCTAATGACTATAGCTTGTGACATAAAATGTATGTGCAATAAAGTTTATGACAACCATTTGATGAAAAGTAGAGAATAACTAGATAGAATTAGATGTTTTACAGTCTAACATGAGAAATAGTTAATTTATAATGAACCTTAAGAGCTAACCCCATAGATTTTAGAGTAGCCATTTAAAGAATAGAACAGGAATACATAGTTAAATTAAATAGTTGAAAACTGTAGAACAATAAAATATTTTTTCTATCTATCAATAAAAGAAGTTTTATTAAAAAGGAGAGAAAAAAGATTCAAAAACTTCAAAACAAGTGGGATGATAGTTAACCAAGCAAATTAGTAAATACATTAAATGTTAATGGACAAAAATGTTCTAGTTAAAATAGAGAGAATATTACATTGACTTTTAGGAAAACAAAATCCAACTACATATAACTTTAGGGATACTAGCAATTAGAAATATGTATCAATTACATAGCTACGAAACAGATATATAAAACTTAAAAGAACTAAAAGGAAAAATAAGCAAGTGGGCAACCCTACTGGGGCATTTTTATAATGCATTTATCGTTAACAAATAGCTGACAAAGAAAAAATACTTGAACATGATTAATAAACTTGAACTGCTTGTTCTGCAAAAAAAAAACATTGAATCCAAAGTCAAGTTATGGAAATAATCTATTATGCCCAAAAACAGATGAGTGGATGAAGATGTGGTGTATATATATGTATGTGTGTGTGTGTATACACAAATATATATATATAAACAAAATGGGATACTACATAATTTAAAAAAAGATGAAATCTTGGCCCTCCCTGGTGGTGCAATGGGTTGAGCAACACACTATGAAGCAAACCTTAGCCACTGCTGCACAAGTTCGATCCCTGCTACTGGCCAGGGAGATGACCCACATGGCGCAGCAGACCTCTCCTGCCTTGCCCTCTGCTCCCCTTGGCAGTGTATTTCAGTTAGTCTGCCTGTTTTGCTTCCCACTCTGTCTCTGGTGAATCCTCTCACCCCCCCACACCTCTGGTCTGTACCCCAGTGCATGTATGCATAAATAAATAAAATCTTTAAAAAAAGATGAAATCTTGCTGTTTATAACAACATGGTTAGAACTGGAGGTGATTATGTTAAGTGAGATGAGTAAAGAGAAAGACAAGATAATTTCACTCAAATGGAATTAAAAGAAACAAAATAAAGGGACAGAAAATGAAACTTAAATTTAGAAATATGACTATAAAACTGAAGTTACCACATGGGGAGGGTGGAGAACAAGTAGGGAAGGGGGCCCAATGAACGATGGTGAAGGACAGTGGGTGTGTTAATATATATTTGAAAAAGTGTGAACCTATACCTCTGAATCATGCATAGTGTAAACCAACATCATCTCAATGAGAAAGTAGTACCATGAAAAAAATTACAGAATACCTATTCTTTTAAGGCACACATTGAATATTTACTTAGGATGGACATATTCTGGTCCACAAAGCAAGCAGAAGAATCAAGCATTCAGGGCCGGTTGTCTGTCACTGAAATTACTCCAGGAATCAATAATAAAAGATAACTCAGGCAGTTCCAAATATTCAGAAATTAAATAAATTTATGTGTAACTTTTGGATCAAAGAAGAAAATGAATCAAAATTTGTAAATATTTTGACATGAATGGTTAAGAGTTTCTGTTTCCAATAATGGTGAAGTGGCTTGTAATAGATTAATCTTGCCACAGATAAAAATTGTAAGCTCTGGGAAAAATACGAACAAACCCTAGATAATACAGCAGCAAAAGCAAATGATTATTTGTTAATTGAACTTATCATAATAAAATTGTTAAAAACCAGTGGAAAGAAAAAATCATAAGACATCTAGATAAAAAAGACAAATTATGTACAGAGGAAATGAGCTAATGCTGCTGTTAGAGTTCTTGGTGGAAACAATGCAAATTAAAAGACAGTAGAGAAAAATCTTCAGTGTACGAAAGAAAGGAATCTGTCAATGCAGAATTCTTTACTCAGCCAAAATAAAGACATTTTTAGACATACAAAAACTGAAAGAATTCATCACAATTATAGTTGCACTGTAATAAATGTTTGATGAAATTTTTCAAACAGAGAGAATATTATGCATTTGGAAATCTGGATCTACAGAGATGAATGATAACCACCAGGAAAGGTAACTATATGGGTAAACACAGATTTTAATTATTAGACTTTCTGTAAAAAAGAAAAATAATAATAATGGTTTGTGGAGTATTGTTACATATGTAGGATAAAATGCATGACAGCAGGTGCACAGAAAGGGAGAAAGGCAAATAATCTCTTGAAAGGTTCTTAAAGCCTATGCAAAAACTATATAATGTCATTTGAAGGCAGACTATGATAATTACAAGTTGTATAGTCTAAATCCTTAGGCAACTATTAAAACAACAAAACAAAACAGAGTTGAAGCTATTAACCAACAAAAAAGGATAAAATTAAATAATAAAATAATCTCAATCCAGAAAAATTGGGAAAGCAAACAAAGCACTGGTGGACAAGTTGAAAACATAATGGACAGACTGAAATCTAATAATATTGCTAACCACCTCCAATTGTCTAAACCTCAATTTAAAGGCACATATTTTCAAAAGAGTTTTACATAATCAAGACCCTAGTATAAGCTACCTAAAAGAATCTAATCAAAATGTAAAGACACTTTACATTTAAGTTAAAAGAACAGAAAAAGACTACGCTAAGACTAGTAAAAAGAAGACTTCAACCAGCATATGATGATTAGGTGAAGTCAATTTCAAAGCAAAAATATAAAAACTAACAAGGACAAAGAGAGCACTCTCATAATGATAAAAAGATCAACTCATCAAGAGGACATAGAATTCTGAAACTTATGTTTTTAAAGTAGATCTTCAAAACATATGAAGCAAAAATTAAAAAAAAATGTTCTGTCATAAAAATTTTAAGGAAAAAAACCACAAATCCGAAGTTATATTAGATTTTACCACTCATCTGTCCATAATTGAAAGAGTAAGTATACAAAAATTTGGGATATTAAAGATTTATATTTAGATTTATAGATATTGACCTAATTTATAACAAAGACTACTCTATCCAAAATGCATATTTTTCAAGTACACATGGAATATTTACTAAGGCAGGCCATAAAACTATATTCAATAATTTCAAAAGGGATGAAGTCATCTAAACTGTGCTCTCTACAATGGTATTAAATCAGATATAAATAACGAAAGTCCCTAGGAAATCCCCAAATATTTAGAAACAAGAGACTTGCAAATGGTCTATGGATCTCAGAAAAGAATCAAAAAGGAAATCAGAAAGTACACTGAACTGAGTGAAAATGAAAATTCAGCCTATCAAAATTTGTAATCTACAGCTAAAACTATATTTAAAAGGAAACTTAATAGCACTAAACATATTAGGGAAAATTTTTCAAATAAAAGACTAAGCCTTAAGAAACCAAAATAGAAGGAATTAAACCTAAAAATAACTAGAAGGAAATAATAAAGATCAAAATAGAAATCAATAAAGTGGAAAGCAGAGAAATATCAATGAAACTAAAACATGTTTGAGAATTAAACAGACTTGATGGTTTCACAGTGATTTTACCCAAATATTTTTTCTAAGATATTATCTTTTATTGCATGTGTTTTATGTACATTGCTTCTTTTCTCAGCATACTATCTTCATTCCTGTCCAAGATCGCAACACTTTACTAAAGTAGTTTAACTAAGGATTTTATAAAAATCACAATTGGGAAATTGACACAGATACAATTCATCACTGACCCTATTCAGATTTCTTAAGCTTTACATGACTCATTTGTGTACACACACACACACACGCAGGTAGTCAGTTCTATGCAATTTCATCACACTGTGGATTTCTGCAATCACCACATCAAGATACGAACAGTTCAATTGCAAAAACCCCTCATGCTACTCTTATTTAGTGAAAGCAACCTCCCTCTGACTACCACCTACCTCGCACCCATCTTTAATCCTTGGCCATGACTATTCTCTTCTCTATAATAATTCATTTCAAAAAAGTTACGTAAAGGGAGTCCTAAAGGAACTGACTTTTTTTTCAATCAGCGTAATTCTGAAGATCCATGTTAAGTTTTTGCACATATTAATGGTTTTATTCCTATTTACTGTGGAGCAGAATTCTATGAAATGGATGCTCCACAGTGCTTTAAAATACTTACTTGTTGAAGGATACCTGGATTCTTTCCAGTTCAGGACTACTATGAATAAAGGGATTACAAGTACTCTCGTACAGTGAATGTGTGGACGTTGTTTCTCTGGGATAAATGGCCAAGATTACAATTGCTGGGTCATATGGTAGTTGTATGTCTAGTGTTCTAAGAAACTGCCAAACTCCACCTATCAAAAAAAAGAAAAAACCCACAAAATAGATGACACAAGCAAATGTAAAATTTAAAATATCTAGAGGAAACCAGAAAAGATGAAATTTTCAGGCCCAAATGTATTCACTGGTAAGAATTATTAGTATTTAAGAAGAAATAACATCGATTTTATATAAATTCTTCTAGAAAACAGCCAAAATGAAAGTAATTCCCAATTTGTTCTATGAGGTCAGCATATCCTTGGTGCCAAAATAAGACAGTACAAAAATTAAAAACTGTAAGTCTCTTTTATGACAATGTTAAAAAAATAACTTAGCAAATTATATCTATAACATATAAGAAGTAAAATATTTAAACAAGTTGGGTTTATTTCAGTGATGATATTAAAAAATCATTTGATGTAATGCACAATCATCAAAATAGATGTGGAAAAGTATAGTTATTTGAATAGTTAAAAAAAACTTTATTAATCCAAATATATATATTTATTTTAAAAAGGATTAGTGAGCAAACTAGAAATAAAAGGGGATTTTCTTAATAGGGTAGAATATTTATAAAAATCCTAGAACAAACATACTTAATGCTGAATTAGTGAAAGCTTTGCTCTATAGTTAGGAATGATACAGGGTGTTCAATATCACTGTTTCTATGCAGTATTATGCTATATAATATGATCAGCAACAGAAGGAAAATACAAGAATTATAAAGGAAATAATAAAACTGTTATTATCAAAGCAACATACTTGTGCAAGTAGAAAACTCAACTCTACAGACTATTAGAATTAAGTGAATTTAGCAAGATCACTAAATACAGGGCCAACATAAAACAGCCAATTATGTTTCTATAAGTCAGTAACAATCACCAAAAATTTTAAGAAAATGTAATTTAAAATAACACTAACAAGCATCACATAAGTAGAAATAAATTTAATGAAAGTTATATAATCTCTCTGCATTGAAAATAACAAGACAGCATATAGAGAAACTAAAAGAGATCTAAACAAATGGAGGGATATATCCTATTCATCTTTTATACTATAAAAAAAAATCTCATTTTTCCTTTTCTGTTGAGTCAATAAGTTTACATGGGAATGCCAAGGGCCAAGAAGAATCAGGATGCTCTTGAAAAAGAAAGTTTTATTCAACTATAGGTTATTCCTATGAAACACATTACTGAGTCCAGAACCAGACCTACACGTAACACTGTCACTAATTTATGTGAAAATAATTAGGAAATGATTCTCTTTACCAAGAGCAATATTGGACCCAAGGATATCTGAGAATAAAATCTGACAATTCCTTCACACCGTACCAAGAAACCTATTCTAGATGAGTTGTACATCTAAATATGAACAGGTAAACAAACACTTCTAGAAGAAAAATTGGAAAATATCTGTGTGACATGTGGAAAAGCAAATGG
Organism: Galemys pyrenaicus; assembly: GCA_019455555.1. NCBI lineage: Eukaryota > Metazoa > Chordata > Mammalia > Eulipotyphla > Talpidae > Galemys > Galemys pyrenaicus. Next base: position 1,374,781 of record JAGFMF010012281.1, read on the forward strand.
CTATGTCCAGAAGTGAAGTTACTGGAATATAAGGTATGAAGATACTTTGTACTAGTAGATACTACCAAATAGTTGTGCAAATTTACACACTTACCAACAGAAACTGTACATACGTACACCAAAACACGTGGGCAAAATGCTTATGTTAGCACTTCTCATAAAAGCCAAAAATGGAAAATACAAATATTGCTTGCAGTAGAATGAATCAATAAATTGTGGCATATTACTCTACAGCAGCTATCTGCAAACTTTTACTGTCAAGGGTTAAAATTTTAGGTTTTATAGGCCATATAGTATCTGTTACATAATCTTCGTTGCAATTTTTTACAGCCCTTTATAAACGTCAAAGCCATTCTTAGTTGGTGGGTTGTACATGTGGGCTATAATCTTTCAGTACTGCTCTAGGCCAATAGCAATAAATGCATAACTGCTACAAGGAATGAAATGTGAATTTCACAAGCAATTTTGCAAGTGAAAGGCATTCACGAAACAATGCATACTTAAAATTCTGGCAAAACTAATTGATGATAATAGTGTAGACAGTGATTACCTTTCTGGATGATAGTAGTAATGAAAGGGGGCACAAAGAGGGCTTCTGAGAAGTTTAAAGTGTTGTTTCTTAATCTGGGGGATGGTGACACATGATTCTTTCAGTGAAAATCCATTGAGTCATACACTTATGATGTGTATAATTTTCTGTATGCAAATTATATTAATATGATATTTTAAAATAAATTGATTTGAACCACTTTCAATCAGAAATCCAGTTCCCTACTCTTGATTTAATTAATTTCTTCTCATTGTCATTTTATACCAGTTTCTTTTCCACTATCCCAATAAAAACCTTAGCCCACCTACATTTCTATCTCCATCTAAAAACTTTGTCGGTAACCTAGAAGATTGTTTCCAATTCACAATCAACGTAGTGTTATTAAATAAATATCCAAGATATTGACTTTCCATGTCATGAATTGAAAGTGGGGAGTGACAGGCAGATAGAGTCAGAGAGGAAATGAGCATAGTACCTGAAGGCACAGGATAATGATTTTGCTATTGCTCTGCAGTCATACTTCCAGATCAGAACACGTTTCAATAGAAGAGAATTAAGAACAAAGTTTAGCCAAAAACAAAGAGCCGAGTTAAACATCTTTTTCTTATTTATGCTTTATCCTAAACATTTGTAAAGATTTAGCAGCTTACCCCAGCAAACCTTCTAAATCCACATTCCAGTAATAAAGATTTCATAAACACTTTTCAAGGACGTTTTTATTTTTAGGATTCAACAGAGCCAAGTTACTTTGTTTTTTTAGTTGGCTTGGTGAAACCTTGAGATCATGACCAAAAGGACTGAGAAGGTGATTCCTCTGAGTGAAGTGTTCTCATGCTGCTCCCAGCATCCACCTTTCACACTACATCCAACCTCCTCCATGTAGGGAGGGTAGCTGCACGGTCTGGCTATGAGTAGAAATACCAAAGTGATCAAAGTTCTCGCCCACTACCAGGAATTGAAGCTAGTCTCGACTCTGAGTAGAAAATGTGACACATACTGACTTTCCTTTCAATTTGGAGTTGAGCTGGATATACAATAAGATTTGGGTTTTTTAGGGAAAATGTAGCATTAAGAGAAGAGGAAGTAAGTGTGAGCATAACATCAGGAAGTTTGTGACCTCAGTACTGTCAGGAAAAAGTCAGTCAGGGAGGGGACCCACATGGCGCAGCAGACCTCTCCTGCCTCGCCCGCTGCTCCCCTCAGCAGTGTGTTTCAGTCAGGCTGCCTGTTCTGCTCCCCACTTTGTCTCTGGTGAATCCTCTCACCTCCCACGACTCTGGCCTGTACCCCAGCTCTTGTATGCATAAATAAATAAATCTTTAAAAAAAAAAAGGTAGAAGAAGGCCAACTATCTGGGAATTGAGAAATTAATGCTCCTATCAAGAGTGATAACAGATGACCACAATCTCAAACAGTGGTGGTTCCAGTTTTGGCTTGGATCGTGACAAAATTACTAAAGCACATTGACATGGTCACTGCTATCTGGTCTGTAGCTATAGTTGTAGAAATTGATTCTTTTCCCACCCATATCAACAACGATAATTATGCAGCAGTTGGGTAGCAGAACCAGAATTCAAGTCTCTGTAGCTCGACTGCAGAGCCTTTGGGGTCTGCCTGCTAAGCTGATTCACAGAGGGGTTCTTAATATATTTATTTCTGAAGAATAAGCTAAGGGACTATATCACCTGTTAAGTTTAGTTCTCCCAGATAACCATTTATCTCACATTATTTTAAACCAGCTACTCTAATATTAACTGAAAGTAGAATGATCAACCATCCAGGTTTGCTTAAAAGCTAACCCTGAGAGCATCCTAGGCAAGTCAGTAGGGTCACCCTAAAGGTGTATCATTGAAAAGGAATTAATACATCTTTATGAACTTCTACCTGCTCACTTTGTTTTGATAACAAAAACATTTGCAGGGTAATTGCTACATTTTTGCCTCAGGCATCAATTAATAACAATAGCTTAGGTATAATGGCCCGTATTCATTTCCTTTCTCCTTAAGCAGTAGCTGTCTTCCTATGCATCTTGAAATGTGCTTGCCTTGTTGTTGAGTGGATAGGTGTGGGTGATGGGATCCCAGGCTCTGACCCAATTATAGCAAGAGTTCCCCCCTGGAGGAAAAAAATCTATAGAGATGTCCAAGGGGTCCAAACTCTCTGGCATTGCTAGAGCTCACCTCGTGGTTTTCATTATATAGTTCTGGGGGGGGTGAGCAGATCGGACAAAGGCCCAGAAGATTCCCACATGCACCGTCTGTCTTAAGCAATGGACTCTGGGCTGCTCTTTCCATTCTGCAAGTCACTTGGATACAGTGTCAGGTGCGCCAGCCAGCACCATTGCTTTCTTTGTAGTAATTGGCCCACTGTCAGTGTCTCTCACACTTCTCAGAGTGTGGCCTCACAGGGTCTTTCCCATCATGTCCTCAGCTTTCTTTGTCCCTTGGCCTCTTGCTACCTGCTAGAATCTTTTCCTTCAGAGACTGAGGACAGTCACATGTATGCCAGTCCCTGTTAAGGTTTTACACCCTCAGTCCAGTACACTGCCCCATTTGATGTAACTTCAATGTCGTGGCTGGGAGAAGAGCCCCACTTGCTAGCTCAATCCATTATGTCAGACCAGACAACAGTCAAAGTGAAGTGACAAGTGCTGGAGGGTGTTCATTTCCTAAGCTTTAATTTGCACCCACTAATGATCAGCAATCTCTGGGCTGAGGCATGAAGATTTACAGAAATAAACTCTAATGGCTGCTAACTTCAAGTAGCATCAACAAAGTCACTCGGGCAGAAAATGGGTAGGCAGGTGGCAGGAATTGTAGGTATAGCCTATAACTAGGTTGTTTTGAGCACCATTTTTGCTTAAAAGTGAACTATAAACAATTGAGAAATGAATAATCAGGGAATTGGGATTGTTTGTGTAAAATCCTACTTTCAAAAAGAACACATGTAGCAGAACCAGAAACTATGAACGCTGAGCTGACTAAATCATCCCAAGTGGTGATCACTAAAATGGGACTCAGCATAATTTCTTGACATTTCCATATCTCTCCTGCCTGAGAAATCAGTTCTGAAATCCAAACAACTCCTCAGAAAAAGAAAATACCATAAATATGAAACTAAGCATTATCTTCTCCCTATCTCTAGAGATAAAGTGGCACCACTTTCAAGAAAGACACAAATCATTTAAAACTCCAGTCTTAATCTTGCATAAAACCGTATAGTACAATTCTTCCTGGGGGTAAACTAAAGTCTGCTTTGAGGTCCCAGCTTATAATTATTTTACCATTAGAAGCAAAGCCATATTTCCAAAACCTGGTGTTTACTGTTCTAATCTATTTGCTTCACTCCCAACCATCAGCTGATTCCCAGTTATAAAAATGAGCCAGGAAGGAAATTAAGGCCTTTCTAAGACTAATAAAAGACCATCTCTTCTACAAGTGCTGTTTGTATTATGTTTCTCAATGTTCGGCTGGAAGAGACTCTAGGAAATGGGAAGGAGATTATTACACAAGAATACATATTGTAGGGAGAAATGAACATGTGCCCACTGATTCTGTGTCCTATCGCAGAAATTGAGAAATGCAGTTCCAAGATGTACAGTGATGTTCATTTATGAGCGGGGGGAAGAGAAGAGAAAACGGAAAGCAGAGAGGGAGGGGGAAAAGGAGGGGAAGAGGAGAGAGGGCAGCTCAGCCTTGAGAGGCCAACATAATTGGGCTAGGCCCTGGCGACAATTGCTTAAGGACTCACAATTAGCTTAAGGTTAAAAATATGATGAGAAAGAACCCTGGAATTGTCAGGTCTGGCTGTCTCACCAATCTTGAAAAAAAGGGATGTTCCTTTCTGTCAAGTTTTGCTTAATGAACTGAGAGAAATTGTGTCACAAGTCCAAATTAAGGAGTGTTCAGTGGATCGTACCTCACAGGTCTTATTTATCCACAGCTTACTCTTCTTCTATGAACTCTTCAGAGCTCTGCTCTGAACTGGCAAAGTGGGGGGCAGCTTTGGGTGATGTGAGAATGCCACAGAGGCCGGGGCATGGCAGTAGACAGAACGGTCCATCCTGGCTCAATCCCCCTTCCCTAACCCTGGAGAAACCCTCAGACAAGCCCACCACGCAGCCTCCAGATGCTTTCTCTGCAACCTCACCATCCCAGACCTGGCTTCCTTCCACAGCAGCTTCCTGGCTCCACGCTAATTTCCACAACAACCCTTTGCTGCTTGACCTATAAACCTTGCCAGCTGGAATCTCTTCCCTAGCCACATTTTCATTATGACACTTCTCCCATCCATAAACCCAGAAGGTTGACTTATTACATTATATTAGGAAAGTGCAGTCTCAACACTTTCCCACCCCAGTACTTGGGGAAGTGTTGTCAACCTATCTTTTGGTGCTAAGTCCCCCACCCCATGGCAGGGCAAGATACCCCTCTTTCGTTACCTTTCTCTGATTGTCCACAGCTTTCTAACACAGCCCTCCAGAGGGCTGTCCATGTTATTCAACAAGCAAGCATTTGCTGTATTACACGGCTCTAGGGACCTCTCCTAGGCCCCAGGGACATAGAACACAACAAAGACCACATCCTCATAGAAGACAGACAAATAAATATATAATTTCACCTCAAAGAGGGAAAGTAATGTACTAAAGGGCAAATAAAAGGTAAGGAGATGGTGTTTCCTGAGGCATTATTTTGTTAATGGTGTTCAGAGGAGGTGACATCTGAGTAGAAAACAGTACCATTAGGGGAAAGTCTTCTAGGCAGAGGAAATATTAAGTGCCAATGTCTTGCAGTGGGACCCACTAGAGATTAGCTTGCTGGCCCTGCCCCCAGTCTGATCCCAATCTACTGCACCATCCCATTTTCTTGTTTTTCGTAAAGTGTAATCATTGCGTACCTAAGCAAAGCCCTGCCTCTGGGTTTGAGATTATGGGTTTAGGTCAGCCAGGGAGCTGATCCACATGGCGCAGCAGACCTCTCCTGTCTTGCCTGCTGCTTCCCTCAGCAGTACATTTCAATATTTCCACCTATTCTGCTTCCCACTCTGTCTCTGGTGAATCCTCTTACCACCCCCACAGCTCTGGCCTACAGTCCAGGTCTTGTCTGCATAAATAAATAAATCTTAAAAATAAACAATTTCCTTCCTCAGTTTTTGCCAGTCTGTTGTTATAGATCGAATTTCCTTCTTATTTCCAAGTAGCATTTCATTCATCTGTGTGTATCAGAACTTGTCTTTCCATTTGCTTGTTGATAGACACTTGTTCTAAAGTTTTTGCTATTTCAAATAAAGCTGTTTTAAACAAAAAAAATAAATAAATAATATTCTTAACAAGTTTCCCTCTACAAGTTAAGTGAATTCTTCTTGACTAGCTTCTTCCACACTCCCACCTCCTGTTCCTCCTGCCCTGCTTCTAGGCCCTTCCCACTCTATCTCCCCTCCCACAACCTACCCGGTGCTCTGGCCTGAACTTAGCCATCCCACCTTGGGGTGCTGGCTTCTTCCAGCAGGGCATGGAGCACATGGTGCTCTCCCAAGGAATAACATTGCTTGTTAACTGGGGGGAGGCAAAGTGGAGAAGAATCTTAGAATCAGTCCTCACCTTCATGGGAGGACCCTTGAAAAATACATCTTTAGGATTTCACACAGCTGGTCTTGTTGGTACTTTGCCCCCTCTTCTCAGTCCGGGATTGCTAGCCTCTACTCTTCAGCACTGATCTCGGGTGAACAATGTCAGCACCTGCACGGTTAATACACCCAGGCTGCACATTGTCTGGGCTTCTTTATGCGTGTTTTGTTTCCATATCCCAGGATCCATTCAGCATCATTTGCATATTTTCTGGTGATACTATTCGATGATAGAGATCTTTGGGAGAGTGTGGGGACACAGTGGAGGTGGGGGGTGGGACTGGGACGTGAATTATTAACATCAAATTTCATTTCCAGCTCTCAGAACAAACCACATCCAACCTCAAAACACCAAATCCTTCTACTGCTACCAGAACTGGAATGTCTCCCTTTTCCTTTAGTGCGCCCTCAGGGCCCATATCATTGACCTCTCCTCTGATCTTTTCTGTATCTGAAGAATTACTATTGAACTCATGCTTTGCTTTTTGTTTTATTCAGAGTATGCTAATTATTCAAATAAATAAAACAAAATCTGAGTAGCTTAAAACTGTAACAATGTAATGCTAGCTCATAGCATAGTCCCTGTGGATGGGTAGAGCCTCTTATCACATAGCCCAGGACAAAGCACCTTCCCTGGGGGTACAGCCATCTCTATTCCATGACTTCTGAGGGTTCTATAGAAGGGCAAAGAGAGCAGCGCTGAAACAGCTAAGACAGCCCCGGCAGGACAAGTAGTAGAGGACACCTCACTGTCTATGGGTCCTCACCCGTGTGCACAACTGCAAGGCCACTCAGGCTCAGGGGACAAGGGGGTTTATTTAACAAACACAAGAAACAGAATACCTAAAGCTGCAAATGGCAGCTATCTTACCCCAGGCAGTGTCCACAGTGTCCAGAAGTCCCAAACAAAAGGCTGCTTATCCCACATGGTACTGTCCCATCAACCAGGGCCTGAAGCTCACGGCAGCTGGAAAGCAGCAGGACCCGACTCACTGTAGCTGGAGGTGCTCAGAGGTGGGGGTCACTGAGAGGATGCTGCAGCAGCCTGCAGCCAGAGTCTGCAGGTCAGGCTGGACAGCACTGGGCACTGGACCAGACAGCATGGAGGCAGCAGCACTGGGAAGCGGTGCCAGATGGTGAGGAAGGGTTAACATTTCTCAGAGGTGACCTGGACACAGAGTCACTCATCAACAGAGCTATCAACAGTGCCAGACAGCACTGGCCAGTTGCGCTAGTCACCTGGAGGCTGTTTAAGGTACACCAGCAAGACAGCTATTTGTGAGTTGCTGGTCCACACCACCACCAAAAAGCTCTTTGAGACACTAGGCCTGGGACCTTTGGTGATGCTTTCAGGTGATATCAGAGGCAGGCCTGAGACAAGTGCGCTGGCCCAGCCTCTGAGAAGCTGTTTAGCTCCTCTGTGAAACTTTTCACTTCTTTTTTCTCTTTAGAGGTCAGCTGCTGGATGTTTCTCCTTTCTTCTTAAGAGATTGGGAACAGTCTTAGTTGTCTTTCCTCAGAAGCTAGGAACAGCATCCCTGAGTAAGTGCATCAGAAACAGAGTCAGCCCTAAGGTGGCTCCTGTCCTAACTTATATCCTCTTTCAGGTTCCTCTGCCTACACCTGAATGGACCATTTTCAATCTTATGACTGATTGGACCAGACCAACCAGCTCATAGCTTGCACCTGATCAGCCCATTCTACAATCCAGGCACCAAATTCATACGCCTCTCTACTGTCTGCAGCTGGAGGTAGCCACAGCTTTGGAGCTGGCCCAGGGGGGCCATGCTCTTCCCTGTAGCCCTGAACTAGGGGCTGCATGGCCTGGGGCAGCATGGTAGAGAAAGCACTGTCATTAGCCATCACTGTTGGCTCTGTCTGTAGCCAAAGACCCAGCCTCCGCCACCCCCACCCCACTCCTACCACTGCCACTTGCATTGCCCACAAGCAGGGCTTTGAGGCTGAATGCCAGAGCTCCAGGGGTCTGGGGGCAGTCTGGTTCCAGAGCTGTTGAGATGTTTCAGTGGCTAGGCCTAAGAGGGACATGTTTACTTCACCAGAAATCAGTCCCTGGACCTACTTATCTACTACAGACACTGAAATGCAGTTTTGCTATCTTCTCAGGCCTGTTCTCGCTCCTATTTGTTCAGCTCCCACCTGGCTGGATTAATTTGTTTACATAATCTGTCTGGCCTATAGACCCATGGGCATTGAGATGGCCAACCCTGGTTTTAGAATAGCCCTGATTCCTCTATCCCAAATGGATGGAGAGAAATCTTGGATGTTTACAAAGCAGCCTTCTCTTCCCTAGCTAAAAGTGTTTATCAACACTTACAACCACCCATTTTCTTGCCAGGTCCTTCAACATGCCCTTAGATTATAAATTCCTTGAGGGTCATGAGTGTGTCTATTTTGCTCACGGTCCTGTCCCATGCAGCAGGCCTGGTATACAGCAGGTACTTAATGAAAGTGGAAAGTAAAGTATATGTTGTTTATCTCATAAGAATATTTGGGCATAATTAACTTAACCTATAATTGCATGTTCATTCAGCAGCATCAGTAAACTGCTCATCATAGACTTGATAGTGTTCAAGATGCTGAGGATGAAAGGAAATAAGTCAGCCTTAGCTCACACTGAGCCCACAGTGTACAAGGTATTGTAGATACATCCCCACAAAAGGGAGGTGCCATTTTCCCCACCCTCACTTACATGTAGCCTTATTGGATTACAAGTCTCTATATGCCATGAACTGGATTTCCTGAGTGGAGGACCTACTATGATCTAATGACAGAGTTGAACAGATTAGATAACACAAAACACAGGTAGACCCAGTTCTCTTGCTTCTCTGGCTTTGACTTGCACAGCAGTACTGCTAGGAGGACTTGAGGACATATGCCGAGGAGAGAGGTATAGAGACCGTGGAAGAGACACATGGATGAGATGTCATGGAGTGGCTGACAGTGGCAGCCATTATTTTAATTTGCATTTTTTGCATCTCTTTGTAACAAACTTGCCTGGTCCCTTTTGCCCATTTGCTATTTCCCCACCAGTAGATACCTTAGACTTGTGGCAAGCTTTTGGACGTCAGCAGGCCTACTTCAGGCAGAGCCTGTTCAGCTGAGCATTTGCCCATGAGTGGATGGGTTATTTTGGATATTTCTACTGGTAAGCTATTATTAAGAATATCCTATTTGCTTTCTCTATTCACACTATTAAAGAGCTTTCATACTAAGAGTCTGCTTCCTTTATCTTTGAGAATACAGATGGCCAGAGTCCTTTAAGAGCATATACTCATTAATATTTTGAGATCTCTGGGTGGGCTTTGGGCATGCACTAATAAGGACAGTGCAGTAGAAAGATAATGACTACCATGAAGGTGGTAAATGGGATCAGAGAAGAATGTGGAGTGGCACTGGATTGTTTTGATTATCTTGGTGGTTAAAATGGCTCTATGTCTACCAACAGGAAACAGAATTCATGCCAGATGGTTCAAACACAGAGTTCTATAAGGCCCCAGACACAGAGCAGTGAGCAAGTTAGGGGACCAAGAAGGGCTGTTCTTGCAATACTGGAAAACCATTATCTCTCCTGGAGCTAAGAGGCAAGAAGAGGAGCTAATCCTGTTGGAGCAAATGACAACTGCTTTGGAGGAGCCTTTGAAAGTTAGACAGGGACCTCCCTGGTGGCACAGGGGTTGAAATCTCAGCACTATCAAGCTATTGCCAGCCACTGCAACATGAGTTCAGTCCTCATCCAGGTAGTGAACCCACCAGGTGCAGCAGACTCTCTTGTCTCCCCCACTGTTCCCCTCAGCAGTGTACTTCAGTAGATCTGCCTGTGTTCTGCTCCCTACTCTGTGTCTGGTGAATCCTCTCACCCCCGCACCTCTGGCCTGTACCCCAGTTCTTGTATGCATGAAAAAAAAATCTGAAGTTAGACACTTGGAATGAATGGATAGAGCAAGTAAGGAATAAATACCCCAGTGTCTCTTTTTCTTTCCTCTGATCTTTTGCCAAGCAAGACCAATGGCTGAATCCACCAGAAACACATTAGATACTATTGCAGGAAGATAGGATCTGTAGAGGTCAGTCTCCTAGGATACAGAACAGGGCAGAGGAGGGGAGGGAAGGGTTTGGATCAGGGTTCAAACAGAGAACAACTAGTGCAAAGTCTTAGCAATATGGAGGCCACCCTGACACTGAGATGAAACCTTGAAGAAAACCACTGCTATCATTATTTTTTGTTTCACTTAGTGAAGGGGTTTGTGTGTGTGTGTGTATGCACGCATGTGTGTGTTGGCTTGTTTGGTTTAGTTGTTGGTTATTGTGTGTGTATATATAAACATATATGTGGTTATTATATACATGTGTGGACACTTCTGCCTTGTTTACAGTTATTGCATGTAAACACATTTGCTGAGCCAGCTATGCCTTTGTAAACTGTGCTACATGGTCCTTACTAAGGCAGAGTTCTACTTAAAAAATTGGCCTTGGGAATAAAAATCTAAATGAAAGTACTCAGTAATTTGGGGATTTTGTTTTGTTTCTTCAATTACTAAATACATTAGCTGGAGTTCAGGCATTCACAATGGTGTATGTAGCTATTTTCAATACTATAGGGAAGGTTGAAAACCACTTCTGTGATTAATCTACATCTCCGTGTGTCTCTAAATTAAGCAGGTAACTGGCCTAAATATTCTCATCTCAAATTCTAATGCCCTTAAAAAGTGAAATTCAGATTGGTTTGGTCTTCTTATTTGCTTATATAAAGGAAGGAACGTTGTGAAGAATTTGGTTCCTCCACCCACTATAGGCAGAACATCAAGCAGTGAATCCCTGCCAATAAGGGAATGAAAATACTAGTAGACAGGGAGACTCAGGTGCTCATTATTATTTAAATTGTGCAGGTTTAGAATGTAAAATTTGGAGCAATTCCTTGCTGTGATTCTGTTAGAAATTTTGCAAAAAGCCCGTCTGTCTGCTTTCTACATGGACCAAAACATCTGCTACAAAATGAGACCAAGACAGTAGTTATGCATTTTGTTGCCTCCCCAATAAAATCCTGGAGGTCAGGTATGGTGTAGGCTCCCAGCTACAGCCGGGTCAGCAGACATACCAAGTGACCTCAAAAGACTCAAGAGGTACTATTTACACTTGGAGTTCCCTGAGAAGACAAAAGGTACTTACAGATGTCACCTAGCCAAGGACCTTTTCAAAGACTTTCATAAGAGCCTAAAGTATTTTTTTAAAAGATTTATTTATGCACACAAGCACTGGGGTACAGGTCAGAGGTGTGGGGGTGGTGAGAGAATCCACCAGACAAAGCAAGATGCAGAACGGGCAGATTGACAGAAACACTGCTGAGGGGAGCAGTGAGCGAGGCAGGAGAGGTCTGCTCTGCCATGTGGGTCCCCTCCCTGGCCGGCAGCAGGGATCGAACTCGTGCTGCAGTGGCTGCGGTTTGCTTCATAGTGCACCGCTTAACCCACTGCGCCACCAGGGTGGGCCAGAGCCTAAAGTATTTTGACCTGATAAATTGATTGGTTTCTAATTCTCTATTGATTCGTTCTGTCAATTCTGGACAATCTCATGGAGGATGTTCTCATGGAGGATGTATCTTTAAATTTACAGATATTTTAAAAATTAGTTACTTGTCTCCATGCCAGTTACATTATAAAAGGATAGCTTTAAAATCACTTCAGGGGCCTCCCTGGTAGCACAAGGAGTTAAGGTGCAGCACTATGAAACTATCCAAGGCCACTGCGGCTCAAGTTCGATCCTGGCCAGGGAGCTGATCCACATGGCACCGCAGACCTCTCCTGTCTCGCCTGCTGCTCCCCTCAGCAGTGTGTTTTAATCAATCCACCTGTTCTGCTCCCCACTCTGTCTCTGGTGAATCCCAATGGTTGGGATGACCATCTCTCTCAGAAGGGCAGTGCAGGGCTTTTGACACTGGGCAAGTACCTGAGCCTCTGTCGCTTGATTTTCTCAGTAATCAACTAAGATGAACATCTCTGCCTCTCTTTTGTCATCAAAGGCCAGCATCAGGGAAAAAAATGTGAACGTGTTCAGGTGCGTTAAGAAGCATGGGTCATCATACAAGGACACGGTACCATTCATCTGCCTTTCTGGCTGCTTGCCCGACACAAAGGGCTATAACACAGGTTATGTTTCCTGGGGAAGAGGGAAATGAAAAGGATAGAGCTGTCACCAGCACTTCAGTAACTGCACTTCCCACAATTGGTTTGCGTTGCTGTTAGAGACGGTGAGCTTCGGGCACACTCCCTAGCCCTTGAGATCAGCACGGATGGCATCTGAGACTCTGTGAACTCTACATATTGATCGTTTAAAGATGGCACCTAGTAAGAAGTGGAGAGACCTGGGGACTATAGGCAACCTGAGTTTCTCTTCCATTTCGGTTTTTTGCCCTGATGTAAGAGTGGAGCAGTGGGGCTCTCTAATCACAGCAACCTGAAGGGTGAAGTCCAGGGGTTGGGTCCACATCCTTCTTCCACCCCCACACATACCCACAGTCCTTCTGGATTCCTTGCCTCCGGGCTCTGTGCTACTCACATAGGTGTCCTTGGGAGGATCTCAGGCTTCCCTGTTCACTCTTCCCACCCCTGGAGTATGTCTGTCCCCGGTAGGGCCAGTGACGCGGTGTGGCTCTGATGCAAGCTTAGATTTTCCCATGACCTTGAGCTCCTGCCTTAGTGAAGCCCACTTCGTCACGCCCCAGCTTGTCCATGTTGGCCCTGCTTTTTCATGCTACACAATCCTGATCATGCCCCTTGGGTTAGGCAAGTCTCCCCCATATAACTGTGACTAATTAAAACAATTTAAATCCTTAAATAGCAGGCTTAGGAGCTTAGAGTGACTAGCATTGCAACTCTTCTTTTTCTTTATCTTTTATTTCAGTATAGTCATTTTCCTGTCCCACCACTCGGAATTCATTTAAATTCCCTCGGGGCTGAGTTCAAAATCATCCCCTGCCAACTCTGCAGATTGGACATCAGCATGGGTCTTTCCAGGCCCTCAGTGGGCACTTTGTCTCCATCCAGCCTACCCCCAGCAAAGTTGAGGGGAGCCCACATGTGTTTGAGGCCTCCATTTTGGGGTTGCCATGACACCCAGGGTCCTATAAACCTCTCTCCTTTTAGAGGCCTCTATACATGGTATTGTACAAAAATGCTGTCCTTTAAACTTATCCTGCAGATTTAACTTCAGACCAAGACAAATATGGAGTTTTGTGCTCAAACATATTAAAGGGATTTATGCGTGACTAAAAATAGAGAAAAATTCATTACATTCTTTTCTTGTAAGAAGCTGGATTTACTTTGCCAAATGTGTCTCAGTAAGTGCATCTTTTTTTTTTAACTGTCAATAATTATATTTACTGCTGTTCCCAGTAGGGCAGATTGTCCATTAAATAATCATAATATAAGGGAATCCTCAATAAAATATAATTTTAGTCCAGGAGGACATAGGTAGACCTTGCTTTAAAGAAAAGAGATGTTCTTCAAAGTGACTTTTCTGTAAAGCAACTAAGAAATACACCAGAAGGGAAATAAAAAACGTGGCTCAGACGGCAGACAGGAGGGAGCAGGCTGGCAGGAGGCAGGAGCAGCATTCTGGGGGAGGAGCACAGCTCAACCCAGCCTTGATAGCATAGGAAACCAGCTATTCTGTCACGGGAGCGCTCTGTGACTCCAGGAAGCTAGAGGCCATTCTCACTCCCAGGGGCACTGCCAGCAAGGCCAGAAAGTCTTGGTTCCTCTTACCTGTCCTTCCTCCTTGCTTGCTTGGCACCATTATCAGCCCAAGGCAACAACAGCAAGAGATGGGACTATGCCTTGGAGATGAGCCTAGAACCAACAGAAAATAGTCTTTGCTTCATGGACAATTTACAGCCACTGTCTGAAGCAGTTGCGTCTGTGATACAAGGCACAATGGCTACAGCTCGGAGGAAGTCATTTTATGTACTAGAAATGTTCTGTGCTTAGCTTGAGAAGCTGCCTGTTAGACACACAAATTGCTTATATAACCCAGATGTCAGCTGGGGTCTCATTAAACATTGGAGTTGAGGTAACCTTGGATTCTCAAATCCCTAATGACCTCCTGCTGACTTCCAATCACGCCCAGATTTACTCTCAGTGTGGATCCAACCAAACCTATCTCCTGGACCCTCAGCTCTGTTGTGGGGTCAGAACTTCCCTTGGGTGCCACACTGAAATCCACTCACAAAGCAAACTGACTGAGACAAGCAGAAGACCTGACAGAAAGCAGAGGTCAGGTATGGTCAGGAGACTATGTTATATACTTCACAGCTCACAGCTTCAAAACCTCCTTCCCAAGGTCTAAACTGGGAGTGATGAAAATATTCTGGAAATAGACGCAATGGTTGCACAACATCGTGAGTGGACTAAACAAAACTTTAAAGTGGTTCATCTCATGTGAATCTCACCTCAGTAAAAAACAAAACCCAAATGCCTGCCCATCCAGCCCTTCCTCAGGCATAACCCAGACCTTCATTTCTCAGTCTTTCTCCTTTCTCAGACCCAACCAGACCTCCCCTCTTTTTAGGGTGCCCACACTTGGCCCTCACAAATATGTCAGGGAAGGGGCCAGCTTTACAGAGTTGGTCATAGTCAGATCCACCCTCCAGAAAGATCAGAGGAAGAGTGACATTTCTCTCTATTCATTGATTTAGTGACACCTGGGGAGAATAGGTGAAGTACAGAAGAAGGTTTTCTTATTTAGTGAGTCCAAAGCGTTGATGACATTCCAAACCCCACATAAGTGGGCCCCGGGGGGAAATACACAGCTCTCTCAGTCCTACAGAATGCCACCAGCTTCAGAAAGTAGAGCTAGGCAATCCACAGCCTGATAGAAGGGGGACCACTTTCGAGCTCTGTGACCTTGAGGACATCCTTTCAACCCATGCACTCTTGTCCCTTCATCTGTACATGAGATATAATAGCACTTGCTCATCTGGTCACAAGAAGGGGTCAGCATGAAACCAATGATGGTTATATTTAATACTGGAGATTCTAGTACTTACTGCCTCAGAATATGGCAGTAGAATCCCTCAGCTGTTCAGAATTTGGCTTGAAGTTCCTATAGAATTCCAAATATAGCCCCCTTTATTCTTAGCACTCCTGGGGAAACTGCACACTATGTACTCAGTAACCAGAGTTCCTGGGACGGCAAAGGTGCCTGGAGGGTAGGTGGCTTGAGGTCTCTGTGCCTAGGCAGAAGGATGTTGCAACTCAGCTGGAGTTTGCTTATATTTGTATCAATTACAGTTTACAAAACACTTTCACAACAATTTTCTCACTTGTTTTCACAACTACCACAGGAAACAGATTTCAGCCCCATCTTTAGAGATGAGAAAGCTGAGATTCAAAGAGGTTAAGTGACTTGCCCAATGTCACACAGCACAGAGTAGACAGAGCCAAGAGTCAAAACCAAGCATCTGAGTCCTGTGTGACCTTCCAGGTAGAAGACCTGTCTATGAAACCAGGGTCTTCATCAGCCCTTCTGCTAGACTGAGGGCTGGTGGGAATAATAAAAGGAAGATTCACCTGTGTTCTACCGCCAGGGAGGTTATGGTCTACATGGGAGCAAAGTTCTCAATCCCTGGTCCAAATAGTCATCAACATGTACTTCTCAAATCCCCATGGCACTTTGTAGTTATTTTATTTTCTTCAGGTATATGGTGACGATCAGCTAGCTGTGCCCTCTGGTGAGTGTGCCTCTGCTGCAAAGAGACAAGCAGAATGGCGAGGTCTCAGTGGGGTGAGGGAGGGGCCCAGTGGATAGGACCTGGTCCCAGGCACAGTCAGGGGACCAGGCTCTGCCATTGGGCAACTGGGAAAATCCCAGACCCCTTAAGCCTCAGCTCAGTTTTCTCATCGGTCAAGTGGGGGATCATCAGAGTACCTATGTCATAGCGTTTTTATGAAAATTAAGTGAGAAGATCTATGTAGGATATTTAGTGCCGTGTACAAAATGTATCATTATCATTTAGTCAGATAAACTCTGCTCCACTTTGATTATCTTCAGTAATGAGCAAAATCAACATTAGCAGCTCCTATGATGACTGTATCCTCTGGGGTTCATGACAACTAGCTACTCAAAGTCGGATTTTCTTTATTCTTATACACAGACTAAAAATCTATAGAGTATTAAAAACAACATCATGATGAATGGCAGATATCAAAAGTATCCTTTGAAAAGACTTTTCAACCTCAGGCACAAAAGAAAAAGAAATTGGGGGTGGGGGACGAGAGGAGGGTGGGTGGAATTCAGGCACAGACTTTCCTTTCTTATATCTGCTATTTCATTTAAATACATCAGATTAGGAAACAGACCTTAATCATAGTTTTTAGGACGTATGCTTGATCTCTGTTTCATATACATCTAAAGGAAGTTTTGACAAAACTACTAAAATACAATAAAATAGACCAATAAGGTAGAATGATATGTCCCTTTTTGGAAAGATCATGTATATAGAATATTCAAGGCAGTCTTCTACTCTCATCTTTTATGTTCATTATCCACGTTTTCCCCAAAGCATTAAAATAAAAAGATATTCCAATGAGGGTGTTCCTAACACAAATACTGCAGGTAGGCTTCTTTTACGGGCAATGGTAAGTTAGATTGGTCACCATTTTTAATAAAACTGATTGATGACTAAGTGTGAACAAAACAGGGAAGTGAGTAATCAGGTGGAATTTATGTTATTCTAAAGCTGGAATAAAAATCTATGAGATGGAAAAAAAAAAAAAAGCCTTTGGGGGCCTGGCCAAGTTCTTAAATAATCAGGAGGCTGAGCAGAATGGCTGCTGTCAGGAATCAGCGTCCAGCTGCACAGAAGGAGCCTATTAAAAATTAACAAAATAGTTTGAGATGACTATTTTAAGCATTATGAATTGGCAAATGGCAAATACCTAGCTGAACAGATGACTGGCTTTGGTTCTTAATAGCCAATTGTAAAGGAAATGAACCACGAAAGTCTCTCAGACACAGAAGCAGCAACAGCGCATGACCAATGTGTGAGGCCTGCTTAAATGTGAGCGCCAGTGATTCCCCAGGGAGCAAACATGAAAAACCAAGTCTAATTTCCCATCAGTTGTTCAACACTTCCTAGCAAGGTAAGGATAAACCTGGAAAATGGGATAAAAATGGGAGATGTCTGTGTAGGAGTGAGTCTTAGGACTAGAGGGAGCTTAGTTACGGGAAATGCTGACTACCCTAGGCATTATTCAGTGGTTTAAGGATTGGTGGGGAGGGCATTGTATAGATCACAATTCTATATTCTTTTTCCTTATGTTTTAATACTTTGAGAAATTGATAAGCTCAGAGAGACTGCCCCTCTCCTGTACTAGCCAGTTTCTAGCTTGTCAGTCTGTCTTTCATATGTAAACTAACCAGTCCAAAACCTATATCACCCCATTGCCTCCTCTGTGGAGTTCTCACTCTCAGCATCACTTTTCCCCTGCCCTAATCACCCAGGGTCAGGTACCATATGACCAGAGAGAGAGAGCCCTTGCACCCTACTTATCCACTAAAATTATTCAAACTAGCTTCCTTGTCCTTCCTTACCCTTCCTTACCCTTCCTTACCTTCCTTACCCTTCCTTGCCCATTCCTTCCCACAGAAACCCTGGCCCCCTTGACCTCCCCGCCTACCCTGGCACTTTCCCATGTGGTCCTGCATGCTGTGTCATCATCCCCGCCTCTTGGGAACTATGCACAGCACACTGTCTTTTCAATGGCAAACATCCCTCAATCTGTTGGCCTCACCAAACCTGAATAATAATAAAACCTACATTTTGAAAAAGTCAAGTCAATGTCCTGGGCATCAAAGAAGACCCACCAACTATCATGAACCCAGAAAAGACAGGACTAAGAAAGTTAGTTTGTGCTTTCTAAAGCAGGGCCTGGCCTGAGGACTGTACTTCATTACGTAGGCAGTGGGAATATTCACTGACTCCTGAGCAGAGAAGTGGTCAAAGCTGTATTTGAGGGACACTATCCAGCCTTGACTTGCAGGGTGCTTTCTGGAAGTCAGGAGACCAATGAGGGATGTAGGAACAGATGACTAAGCAAAAAGGCCAGGCCTGGGATCCTTATGGAGGGGTCTTGCTGCAGATCAGAAAGGGCAAGGTTTTCCCACTAATGAATATGGTAAGCAGTGGGAGGAAAATAAAATGGTCCAAGGCTTCCAAACTCTGATTTCTCCAAAGACAGAGGTAACAGGGGCAGGAAGGAGGATGATAGAGAGGTAAGGAAGTTTGGAAATAAGGAATAATTGACTTTTTTTTTTAAAAGATTTATTTATTTATGCATACAAGCACTGGGGTACAGGCCAGAGGTGTGGGAGGGGTGAGAGGAGTCACCACAGACAGAGCAGGGAGCAGAACAGGCAGATCAACTGAAGTACACTGCTGAGGGGAGCAGCGGGCGAGGCAGGAGAGGTCTGCTGCGCCATGTGGGTCCCCTCCCTGGCCGGCAGTAGGGATCGAACTCGTGCTGTGGTTTGCTTCATAGTGCGTTGCTTAACCCACTGCTCCACCAGGGAGGCCCAGGAATAAATGACTTTTTTGCTCTATTTTTAAACTGGGGTGCTAGTGATTAAGAAGTGAGCCTTCATTCAACAAGTATTTATCTACTGAGCCCCCTCAAGGCCTTGTCCTAGGTGCTAAGGAGAAGGTGGGACACCAACAAACAAAACTGGCCACCTACGCAGAGCCTGCATTCTGGTGGCGGATGACTCAGAACATAGCCTTTTTACTTTAAAGAACATTATAGCTCAGGAGCTGCAGACCAAAGACTCACCCACATGCCCTTCTCCAGCTACTTGCTGTTTATTTCACCCTTGAAAACACACTCCCATCTGCTTCATCAACCTCATGAGCGCTGACGTGAAGATATCATTAAGGCTTTTAGCAGACAAGCGAAGTCTGTTTTAACTAACTTAGACATCTATATTTATTTATTTTTCCCGTCAGAATATCAAATAAGTGTTAATAGAAAGAAATGAAGTCACATGGATCCCAGACCAGTGTGCATGATCCATTTCTTAGAGAGAGCAATTGTTCTCCTGTCATTGTTCCTGGTGGTGGGGGGTACCTGAGAAGTCCTCTCACTTGGCCCTGAGGACTCCCACCCCCATTTATATAATGACAGTGTTGATTTTTGTTTTCCTTCAGAGCAATCATTTTGTTTCCTATTCCTTCTTTGATGCAAAGGCTGTGACTCACAGATCAACAGCAAAACCCACAGATCCCTTACAAAGAGAAAAGGCACCAATGGGCAAAATCATGAAAAGCATATTGACTACTGTAAGATGAGAACTTTTCCTATCTCACCTTGGACATTTTCTCTGGCTGTGAGTAAAAGCTGTCAGTCAGCTCAGGCTGCTATGATAAGTAGCAGTTTAAACAATGGGTATTTATTTTTCAGTTTGGGAGGCTGAGAAGTCTAAGATCGAGGTGCCAGCTGATTGGCTCCTGGTGAGGTTCCTGCTGATTGTGTCCACACATGATGGAAACAGAGATCATTCTATGTCTTTGCTCAGAAGGGCACTAATCCCATCGTAGGGCACCACTCTCATGACCTAATCACCACCCAAAGATCCCCAGTTACCCAAATACCATCATCACATTGGTGATAAGAGGCTTCACCCTATAAATATTTGGGGAACACAAACATTTAGCCCATCTTTGTTAGCCTAAATACCATAAATGGGCCCCTCAGTTTCTGTCTTTAGAGATAAATTTGTGTAGATTAGAGATTAAAAAAAAAAGCAGAAGGTAAAAGGTTTTCATCAGTTAATAATGCCAATTTTAACATCACTTAGCATAACTTCTTTCTGACAATTTTATCATCACTTACAATAACTTCCATTAGGGTAATAAGGCATTAAGTAGATGTTGATTACAAATAATCTGGTTACATTCACTAATTATATGGAGACTGATTTTTTCCTGTTTCAAACATAATTTTAAAACATCATTACCTCCTAAAACCCAAGACATATCAGTCAGGAGACACATACACAGTAGGGATATTTAAAAAATGTATATATGTATTTGGAAAGTGCCTGATTGCAAGATGAACATAAATGGAGGATTCATCTTCAGAAATAAAGAATGTAAATGGCTCACTCTACTTGATTTGCTCTCACCTTCTCTCCCTTGGGGTCAAATTAATATGTTTACTACTGATAAGTCATTTTATACAGCTGTTTAAATGCCATCTCATGGAAAGGGGATCACCTTTGAATACACGGTCCTTATAGAGATTACATATAAATTACCAGGCTCTGGATTTTATGAGTCTTCCACAGCTGTGAAGTGCTAGTTTAAGTAAGGGTTAGAGAATCTTTGGCTACATTATATTGTTAATCAGGGCTGCTATAAAGTTTTGTAAGGTTATCTATATAACCCCAGCTTTCAGTGTTACTCCAACTCAGTGATAATGCTGCTACTTGTATACTGGCCTCTATAAATCAGTTCTATCACTTGTTTCCAATTTGATAAACTGTCCTTTGGTTATTTTCAGGTTTATAAGGTCATGAAGGCCCTAAGGATGCAAACCAGAACTGGATTGTCAAAGATGTCCTCTTTGGTTCTTCTGGAATGGGAACTGATTTCCTTGCATCTACAGACATTCTTAAACTTAATTTTCAATAATATGTTCAGATCTGTTGGGCTTAAAGGAAATTAAAAAATTATTCAGATTCAGTTAAAAAAAGCTATAGTGGTTTGCACTGCTACATTTTCAACTACTTAAGAACAATTTGATGTTCTCACTCTCTAGAAGCGCCTGAGCATGAGTTGAACAGATGTCATTTGATACACTTTACAGATTTGGCAGTTATTTTCTCTATTATACCAATAAGAAACTGAGGCTCAAAAAGGCCACATGACTTGTTCAAGGTCACACAAATAAACATCCACATTAAGGACAGGTGTCTTTATCACCAGCCTTTCAATCATAGGACATAAAATGCCTGTGATGGGAAAAGCAACCTGTACTTTCACTGATAACCTTTTGGTTTTCATGTATTCAACATTTTCATCATAATTTCCTTGAGAATGAGTTTTACATAAGCACAGTACTTTCAGTTTCAGATCCAGCCAGTGTCAGCCAACGTAAAGGGGCTGACATCAGCTGATGCAGTTACCATCAGCTCCATGTGAGGAGATGTTTGAGAGTCCATCTGCACTGCCCCAAGGCTTGGAGAGCAGGGCTTGGACCACAGGGTCACCAGCTGTGCAAAGGCCTTGAGGACCACCAGCTCACTGATTACTTCTTAAGCTCAGTCACTCTGGTTTTCCTGTCTAAAAGCAATTAAAAGTGGGTATAAGTCCTGTTGCCCAGGTTTCCAAAGAGTAAGGAAAAAATTTAGTGTAATTTCAAATAGTAATGGAATACTACTGGAAACTAAGATTTGAATTTGTATCTGCTGAGAGCAACACACTCCCAAGGTGTATTCAGTCCCACCGACATGTTGCTACTATTGTGGGTATTTTATTTGGGAGACAAAAGAGGTTAAGAAATTTAGGTAAGAAAGTAACTACTCCAAGATGTTCAAGAAACTCCTTAATAGCAGAGTTTTTCTTTAATTGCAATCTCTCCTATCTGTACACACACTCCCAAACAGAATCAGAGAATATTAACTCCCCTGGCACAGGGGAGGAAGCACAGCTGAAGGAAGCAAGGTTTGTTTATATACATCACTGGGAAGATTGCTCTGAGCCTGAATTTTAAGATGCTTCCTGCCTTAACTTCTCCCTCTTTTATTTTTTTTTTAAATATTTATTTCTTTATTCACAGAAGAACTTGGGTACAGTCCAGAAGTGCAAGGGGTGAGAGGATCCACCAGAGACAGAGCAGGGAACAGAACAAGCAGATAGACTGAAACACACTGTTGAGGGGAGCAGCGGGCACGGCAGGAGAGGTCTGCCACGCCATGTGGGTCACCTCCCTGGCCGGAGGCAGGGATCAAACTTGTGCTGCAGTGGCTGCGCTTTGCTTCATAGTGCGTTGCTTAACCCATTGCGCCACCAGGGAGGGCCCAACTTCTCCCCCTTTTATACTGCAAACTGCATTTCTTAAGTTAGAGAAAGGACGTGCTTAGAAATCATCAAGGTGAGCCTTTGTTCCCTTTAACTTGCTATTCGGGGGGAAGTCTGAAGGTTGTGGCAATGCCCCCACCAGCACCCCATCATATAAATATTGAGTGTCCTATGTGAGATGCTGTGTGAAGCAGTGTCCAAATGAACAGACAGACGCTGCAGGCCTAACACTGATGATCTTTATATTAACAGGAACATAGGTCTAATTATTCCAAATTCTTTTAAAATTAGGCCCAAATGTTCAATTTTCCACGTGTTCCCCTTAATTAAAAATGAAATGAAAGAGAAAAGTAAACCATCAAAATTATATAAATAAAAGCAGATGGAATGCAGTATTGGAAGCTGTCTTCTATAATGACATTCCCTTTAATAAAATTCATTGGTTAATTTGGTTGATAAAGGCAGTGTTAAAATTAAATAAGAATTAACATGCACTTGGGTAAATACTTGTAGTTTCCTTCATGTGCTACCATGATAAAGGTAATTTAGCTTAAAAGTAGTCATCATCTTTCTTCATAACTGATAAAGCATTACTAATTGTGTGTGTTAATATGGTACGATATGGAATTGAATAGAGATTTTATCTTAATAACATCTCCATTAAATTAAAGACAGTGCTATATGACAGGAAAGATAAGTCTGTTTATTCCAAACTAGCACATCAAAAAGAACAACTGTGGGGAGATGGCAGAGTAACTGTCGTTCTCTATACTACTCTAGCTGGCAACAGTACATTGATAGTCACTGTCATAAACAACATTTTTCTGGGGGCAAATCTAGATACTGTTTCATTGAGAAAAGTGAAGCCTTAAATATGGGGTGAAAGATACCAGTCTTCCACTTCTCTGATGACAAGAGAAGTTGAGCATTTTTTCATATGCCAGTATATGTAAATTTTAAAAAAAATTTATATTAATAAAAAAAAATCCAAAAAAAAAAAAAGAAAGATACCGATCTTTTTCTTTCGGAGTCAAACAGGCTATTTCTCTAAACAAGATGCTGAGCAGAAAATCATCCAACACTGCTGCAGCGAAGTAACCCAACTTTGAGGCTCTCTCACCACTCCTGAGTCAGTTGGCATAACATGAGTGGCCAGGGATTGCCACAAAGAGAACTCCTCTCCAGCTTGGAGGAGGAATGCTAAGGAAATACCTGTAAGAATGCTGGCCCTGTGATTCTAGCTCTTTCCTGCAGACCCTGAGCACTGTCACTTGTGTGGCTGGCGTATGTAGAACCACAGTTCCAACCCAGGTGGTGCTCTCAGTCGTGCCCTCTCCAGGCTGGAAGGACAGGGTTTCCTCTGAGAGCGTGCCAGCAGTCAGCCCGAGACGGAGAAGCCCAGCTCCTGCCTCCCCCTTGGACCTGGGCCCATTCACCCTGATAAACACATTGCCACAGCACCGGCTGCCCTGGATAAACAGCTATCTTGAATGTCAGTTGTTTTGTCTGTTCATTTGTTTTTTAAAAGCACATGCCACAAAGTGCCCATTTGGACGGAGGCTGGGAATAGGAGCCCCTGAGCATTGCTATGTGGACTTGCTCCTGCATCATCTTCCTGCCTCTGGGGTAGACAATCCAATCCCCCACACATGTACAGAGCCTCGGATGACGTGCTCCTTACTGCTGGTATTGAGCACACAGTCCTCCAGATGTGAGGATAGCAGGTAGCATGGGATTGAAAAGTCAGAGTCGATATCAAGCCCCCATTGGGAATGGGGGCTGTTTGAGAGTTATCACAAACCTCACTCAAAATACGCTGTGCAAAAATCAGTCTGCAGAAGCGGATGCCAACCCTATTTTTATACAATCTAACTGAATTCTTAATACCTGGCAAAAAGAAGATCATAGCTTAACACAAAGTAGGAGATGTAAGAAAAAATGAACTGTACGAACGGTTTAGCATTGTAAGTAAACAGATGGAAAACTTCTCTGCCGAGATTGCTGCTTCCAAAATTAGAGAAAGGGCTTCTGGACATGTTCAGGGTGGATAGTTCAAGCCTGAATTTAAATGAGATGGGAACACATTTTAGTAAAAATGCAAAATCGTCATGTCTCCCTTTTAGGAAGTACAGAGACTGTGGCATTCATCTTTTCACCCAGGATTCAAAAAGCAAAACATGGAAGGAAGCTCAGACACTTCCAGTGTGGTTGGTTCAATTAAACAAAGAGGCTATTGCTGGGGGCTTTATTCCTATGGAAGTGCTATGATGCCATCATCTGTCCAGGAAAAGAAAGGAACGCCTATCCATGTGCTAAATGTTATCAGAAAACTGGAGAATCAGAAGAAACTAATTTCCACGAGAAAACCACCATGAGCCATTGGCCCATAATGGACAGAGAGACTAGCAGTTCCTTTTCAGAGACATTGAAGACCTGGTGTCTGGGACTAAGCAGCCGCAGCTGAGTCAGCACAAACCCAATCACTGTGCAGGGGTGAGGTGCGGTGGGTCACTGTCGCTGAGAGGCAGACTCCTCGATCCACCTCCATTTCCTTTTAGGAAAGAGGCTAGTTCACAGATGACACAATGAGGAAGGGCAATTTTGGGAACTCATTTACCACAATGTCCTGGACTAACTCCCTCCCTAGGGCCCCTCCCTCCCTAGTTGCATCTTCACTGAAGTTATATGTGGACTTCTTTGCAAAAGGCTGAAAGGTGCCTATAGCTTTCAGTCCACTACTCAGGGAACTCCATGGATGGGCTCAGCGCTTCTGCCTCAATTCTAAAGACAAAAGGAATTCTTTCTTTGGATTCTCAGCTTTTTCAAATGACTTCTGCAGGTATCATCAACACCTTGCCAACATAGCTTTCATGTCTTTAAGAATAAAACTTGCATAGGGTGTAAAAAAATACTCTGCTTGGGGTTTGGGACCTTCAGAACAATCCTGGCAGAGGAGGGCTTCCCTTGTGAGATCTAGGTTGAAGCATCACCACAATCACAGGCCATTGTATTAAGTAGCCCAATTCCTGCAAAACCCAAGTGACTCTTGACAGAAACCATACGTTAAAAACGAGTGTGTGCTCATTTCTCTTCGGAACACTGTAAATAACGGGATGCTCCAGTTTCACCACAACTCCCCAGATGAACTTCACAGTCCACGATGCTTAAGCATGGATGAATAGAAGCATGGGAAGTCATGGCAAATTCAAGTTCAAAATGTCAGAAAACCATGGCAACTTGCTTTTTCAAGATCAGCCAGGAAGTGAGAGACCCGAGCAAATGAGACTACAATCTAATTTAAAGGAATTATGTAAAGATAAGCATGTAATCATGTATCTCTGGTCATTTTTGCCATTTTCTGTTGGTTAGTAAAAGGTCATAGGTCCTGTCCAATCTCAAGGAGAAGACTTTACAATCATACAAGGCAAGAATACCAAAAGGTGAGGGTCAGGGGGTCACCTTACATGTCTGTCAGTCAGATCATACAGTTACCAAATTCAGGAACTTTAATCTGGATATTAGCCTTGCTCTTTCAGCACCTGACAGCAATTTGTCCACTTTTGGTGATGTGAACGCTGATCATTTTGCAATGATAGCTTCTACCAGGTTTCTTGTGTATGGTAAATTTACCAATTTTCCCTCTGTTACTGTTAAGACACGTTCACCTAATAATTTTAACCAAATTGATTATTCTTTCATTGCCTGAATCAATGATGATGATGGTTGTTGTTAAATGAGCACTTTGTAAAATCCATCATTCTTTCTACATTTGTTAGTTGGCATTCTGCCGTAAGAATGCTTTTCCCTCTTTCTATATGCACGTGTGTGTATGTTTGTACATGGGTATGTGTTTACACAGGTAGAGACGGATGAATTCCTATTATTTTAATAGCTTGAAATCAATTACTATTCTAATTTATTCTGTTGTTCAGATTGTCCATATTTGGTCAGTGGAAACATGTTTAAGTGGGCGATTATCTCCTGAGTCCTCTTAACGTGTCCCCATCGTTCTTTAAATGATTCCTTACTTTCTGTCAAAGCCAGATGACACAGATCCATCTTGCACTTCCCTGCCTCAACCATAGAATTGGTTATTTTTCCAAGGGTTCCTGCTTCCTGGTATTGGAGAATGGCATCTAGGAACCAAGATGTATGTGAGGGTTTTAAACAAATATACGGGTGACGGAAGCTGGAGAGGCCACTGCAGTGGGTGGGATGATGGATTCCTGCTGTCCTTTTACGGGCTCAGAGCCCCAACTGCAGGCAGTGTTTAGACCCACACTAAACCTTAATGAGTCCTCTATAAATACCTCATCAGTTAATTCAGTCATTGCTTGACTATATTTATCGTTCAATAATAAAATCAAAGTTCATTTACTGGATACAAGTTCACGGACTTTTGCTATAGATAAAATAAAGTACAAAAGCAGCTTGGAGATCATCCAGGCCAGTCCTCTATTTGGTTACTGAAACAGCTTGGACCTCAGTAAGGGGAGTGCTAGCCCCAGGTCACACACTTGGCCAGCAGCACAGCCAGGCCTAGACACCCCCTTGCAGGCTCAGAACCCCACATGTCATACTGCTCATCATGCTTAGTTTTGATGAAGTGCCAGAAAGGATTCTTTTCTAAAGCATCACCTGTAACTTCTTTAACCAAAACTTTTGGACACTTCTGACCAAACATACACAGGAATGCATCCCCAGGACTAGGCTTGTACAAGCCATCAGCAGTTAAGTTTC
The DNA here is from genome assembly GCA_019455555.1 of Galemys pyrenaicus. Lineage (NCBI taxonomy): Eukaryota > Metazoa > Chordata > Mammalia > Eulipotyphla > Talpidae > Galemys > Galemys pyrenaicus. The sequence goes on from JAGFMF010012281.1 coordinate 1,401,786, forward strand.
AGGCTAGGGCTCTAAACTGGAGATGTCACATAGGCCCTGAGAGACTTGAGCATGTGCACTCCTGAGACCAAGTCAATTCGTAAACCTTTCCTGATGCATCACTGACTACCTGCAGGATACCATGTTCTTGTGGCTACGGTAAGGGTGGGCAAGGTCCCCACCTCTGTCTTGAGGTCCTCGGGGTCTGTTGTAATGAGTGATTCTTATTAGTTCAAAAAAATGAAATAAATGGAATGTTCTTAAAAGCTAGTTGCGAGCATAGACACCGGTTACTGAGCTCTTGCTCCCTGCCCAGCTCTTGTACATTTCCTCTGTGGTCATCACAAGAACCTCCCGAAGCAGCCATAATTATCTCACCCTTTTCAGTGAAGAAACCTGGATCAAAAGCAATAATAAGGAGCCTCAACTGCAGTCACGGAGTGTGGAAGTGGGAGAGCTGGGAGTCGCCTCCTCACCCACAGACTCAAGCAGGAATCTTTCTTCTGCAGGTGTCTGAAGGGCACTTACAGGAAAAAGGACCGAGTCGAGGGGGCTGGTACTCATCCTTGCATTTGGTCACCAGAGTTAGACTGCTCCCAGAAACGCCGGCCCTCTCAGCCCTTCCCCTGGTCCGTTCAGTGGCCTCCATCTCTCCATCTCTCCCTACCTGCGGGGGCTGCTCCTCTGGCAGGGCCTCAGGCTCCTCTTTCACTAGCAGAGCCCTCTTCATTGGCTTCTTGCCTTCCTAAAAGGACTTAGTTCCAGTTCTCAGTTTTTAAATCCCAGAAAATCTTCTGGCAGGGCCAGCCCATAAATGTCCCTAACTTGGCTGAAGACAATTGTAAGCCACACTAGATGTTTCCCTTTGCAAACTTTGGAGCTTTGCCTGGAGTGCTCTCGAAAGGGAGGACTTCAGAGTGTGGACGTGAGCTTTGTACTATGGTGGACATTTTCTGGCATCTTTCCTGGGAAACACTTCTGGGATAGTACTATGGGGAAAACAGAAACTATTACTCGGGATTTGGGGAAGTTTATCTGAAAAACTGTGAACAAGCAATAATTTCCACTGTGGGACAACATTCAAATAAAAATATTTTAACGACACAAAATGGGGCAGACCCCAGGATTTCCAACAGTGATTAAGAGGTAATGAATGGAGTTAGACCTGGAGTCTCATGCCACTTCAATCCATTCCTGGCTGGGTTCTTGGGCACAGTTACTTAACCTGATATGTCCTTTCGCTAATGAAGCTTAAGCTTTTATGTTTGTAATTCTGCGGTATCATTTGTTTGAGAGGCTACCCTCAAACTGCTGATTTGGATGCATTTCTGACTATCTCTATGGGTTATTTGCATGTTTGAAGGGACAATCCTTCCTCCTGGGAGAACAAGGCCAATGGTGAAATGAGCACCATCTGGGAACATGGAGTCCCAGCATTCTTTGCATTTGAAGCATCGCTGTCACGCTGGCCTTCACACCTTTGTTTCAACTGCTCCCTTCCTCCCCACTGACCAGGAGCTCTTGACACCACACAGGTGAAAGTGGTTGGAACTCCAAAACCTGTTCCAATGTCAGAGGTCAATAAGACCTGCCCTTTTCAGTCCTCTTTCCTTAGCACAGAGGGCCCCAACCCAGTTTACCTTGGAAACAGGAGGAAATTTGGAGAAATAAAAATATGTGGGCTCTGCCCCAAGTCAATTAAATCAAAGTCCCCGAGCACAGGGTTCAGGCCTTGTCACTCATTTTAGGTTCCTCAGAAAATGTTAGTATACAGTTGAGGTTGATAACTCTGACCCTAGAAAGCCATCCTGGACCTCCTGGGTCTTGTGCTTCTGGAATATTTATCTTTACCACTCTTGGTGCATAGCCAAAGAAATATTGTGGAAGAAATATTGCTGGACAATGGGTGTGGAGATGCCTCCCCAGTCACAGAGTTTAGAATAAGTGCAATTAACACGGCATTGCAGGCACAATTAACAAGTTTGCTTACAAATCAAGATTCATGGCTGATTCCTTTCTAGCAACTGCCTTTCAAAGGGTCAGGCTGATCTGTCTCCTTGGAGCAATTTCTGAAAAGTTACCTCCCTGAAAAACTCCCCTCTTCTTCCAGAACTAGCCTTCAATCATATGGCTTTGTATATATTTTTTTACCCATATAGCAAATGTGAAAATAGTGAAGTATGAAAGAAGTACCCAGTCTTTGTTCTGGGCCCAAATTTTCAAAAAAAAAAGTCTGTGTCTGGGTCCATATGCATATAAATGTGGAATAAAATGCCTAGTCTCCAGAAATCCTTAAGTACTGCCTGGTTTCTCCTTCTATAACCTAAGTTGAAAACCAGAGCAATTCTATAATACTTGACTGTCAGTTTCCCTTTTGTTCCTCCCTCCCAGGGTAGGAGTTAAGTACCTATAGAACCTCTCTATACCCACGCCCTAGCTCTGGGAATTTAAACATGCCTAAAATTGGAAGCTGGAGGATGAAGCTATACTGTGGACCCAAATCAGACTAATCCCACTGGAAAATAGAACAGGGAACATTGTCCAGCCCTTGGATGTGCTAGGGGTTTCCATGCTATAGCCCCTAATAAATCTTCCAGGAAGAGAATTCATTAGCCTTATTTTACAGGTGAGGGAGGTGAGGCTCAGCAAGACAGAGAACCACTCAAAGCAGGAACTCCCACACTACTGTGTGAGCCAAAGCATTTGCTTTTCTGAGCATGCTGCCCTGACTATTGACCTCCCTGAAGTAAGGATAGATCAGAGAGAGTGTTTGGAAGCAAGGCTGGAGGCCAGTGGTGATTAAGAGAACTGTAAAGCTGAGATTTGAATTTTTCACGGCATAATTCCTGATGTGCTTCATTCTCATTTTGTGTGGCCAGGGTTAGAACTGAGTGACTAGCTCAGCTATAAAATTTGGGTGCTTTCCTGAGTTCCAGCTGAAATAAATTAATAATAAGGTGATCTATAAATATTTAATGGTCGATTAGAGGTTTTTCCTTTTTTGGATGGAAATCAACATCCTTTGATAATTGCATTTGAAAGTTGCAAATAATCTCCGACCCTCAGTGCTTTTCAATATGACCTATGTAAATTAGCTCTTTAAAAAACATCTACTTAGAGCGAAAGCCCTGGCAGGAAATATGAACAACAAAACCATCCAAACTTGGAGGTCTTTTCCCTCTAAAGGTGTAAGGACAGCATGCTGGGCCAAAAAGAGGCTGGCAGTGGCTGGGGACATTCTCCAAGTTAGGGTGAAAGATTTAGCTCCAGGCTCATCACTATTCATTTCCTTTATGCCCTGCAAAGCATCAGCCAAAATGGTCTCATATGACTCAGAACTTTCTAAGATGCTGTACCTGTTGCTGGAGCCAAGAGTACAGGGTTTGACTTCTAAGACAGTTTTCTACCCTCAGTGATTGGAAAAATGATCCCAGAGCTGAAAAGGGTGTAGGCCAGTGGGTCTGCTTCAGAAGGTCTTGCTTGGGGCCAGGTAGGACTAGGAAACCTCCCGTATTAGGAGCAACCCAGTCTACTTGGGTCTGGGAGCCACGCTTTGTGACAGAAAACTTGACATCACAGACTTCAAGGTCATTCCATCCAACCTCTTCTTTTTATCTGATCCTCTATCCCACTCATCCACAGGGGTTCTCTGGGCTCCCAGGATCCACACGTGTGGAAGGCAGTGGGGCTGGATGAGGACCTGAGCTGCAATACAGACTCAGGGAAGCCTGGACAACCCCAGAGGGATCTGTAGCATGGGCAGTTCAGGGGTGTCTGAAGTCAGGTAATTGGTACAAAAGCAGGCCTTTGTACCCCTATGCTGTATCCCCAAAGAAGGCTGACAGCCAGGACTCCAAAGGGGGGTGAGTCCTTCATTCCTGAAAGGGTTCCTGCAGGACCCTCAGGGCATCCACCAGGGTGCTCATGATTACCCAGCTCTCACCCCTTGAAGCACTTTTCACTCTTAAATACTATAAACACTTCCATGTGTTACATGAATATCAGAAGAAATTTATAATCCTTCCCTGTGGTCAGATTCTGTCTCTGCAGGTATGCAGATACACGTTAATGGCTCTCCCACATAATAGTCATGAAAACATTTGAAGCCAGTGAACTTCATGCAAGGCTGAAGCCTCCATGTGCCAGAAGCAGCTCTGTGGGCCCCCTCAAAGGTTGCTGTTCTGAAATTGGTTATTGGAAAATGCTTCTATATACCAGACTCTGCTTAGAATGTTCCCATGTGTTTAACCTTCACCAAAACCCGTGAAGTAGACGCTATACAAACCATTATTCCCATCTCACAGATAGATTTAGAGGTGCTTAGAAAAATTAAGTTGCCCCAAGTTACCATGCAGTGGATAGTTGAATCTCAGTACAAAGTTGGGGCCTCACACCTGCTGCTCACTAGCATTACAAGTATTCACTGTGAAACCAGGTCCTGAACCCCATCTGTGAAAAGGAAAGATCCTTTGAAACTGGAGTCAGAGGAACCCCCGCCAGTAGTCAGGACATGGTCTTCACTGTGATGATACGTATAACCTTGGCATGCAGTCTCGGCCAACTTCCACTGGCAGCCCCACGCGGCAGCTGTCCTAAGGAGAAAATGGTCTTCAGGGAATCCTCCGAACATCTGACCAACTAGCCTACACTGTCCTTGTTTTACTGATAAGGAAATTGAGGTCTTGGTAAATAAAGTCACATGGTCTGGATTACTTTAGATGATTGCTCTTTTCCTCTCCATGGAAGTCTACTCTTTTAAAGTGTATATTTTTTTAAAAATCCCCAGATGCTTTAATAAAAGTAGAATGCAATACATGCTCCTTTGTTTCCCAGAAGGGCCTTTCTCCAACTTGAATATTTTAGTAGAAGCAGGCAACAAACTAGATCACAGAAAAACTAGGTAGCAGGCGTGGCGGTAACATCCTTCAGCCCCATCTATTGTCCCAGCTAGTGTGGAGGGACCAGGTTTTGTCACAGGGCTCCAGTGTACAGAAGTGCAGAGATTGCAAGTTGCATTGCTAAATGACCCACATTGCTCATTTCACCCCTTAAACTCGAGGCACCCCCAAGTCTACCTGTCTAGGCTCAGCGGAGGACTTCTCCTGGCCCCAAGCAGTCCCCTTGCCAACCAGAGAAGAAAGGTAGAGCTCAGCAAGTCCTCCTGATGTGGGGATGTGACTTGTTTGCTCCTGAAGGCTTGAGAGGTTCTGTTTTCAAAGTACCAACCTTAGGGCCCCTGTGCTTACCCCATAGTGTCTTCCAAGGCTCTGACTTGGGGAAACCAGGGACAGGTGTGCTCTTTCCTTTTTTCTTTTAGAATTTTTTTTATGTATACAAGAACTGGGGTGCAGGTGGTGAGAGGATTCACCAGAGACAGAGTGGGGAGCAGAGCAGGTGGATCTACTGAAATACACCGCTGAGGGGAGCAGCAAGCAAGACAGGAGAGGTCTGCTCCCTGCCTGGGGATTGAACTCATGCTGCAGTGACTGCTGATAGCTTGATAGTGCTGAGACTTAACCCCTTGCACTGCCAGCGAGGCCTCTCTTTCCTTTTTTCTTTCTCCCACCCTATTCATCTATACCCCAGCCCCTGCATCAAATTAAGCCACTTGCTCAGCCACCAAACTCCTATGTAACAAACACACACAATTCTGATTCTTACAGCTTCAGTATCAACTGAGCCCTTAGGTAGGCAATGACCTACATAGTCTTTAATATGGAAATATAAGAATGTTTATCTTAAAAAAAAAAATCCCTGACCCACTTTCAGGCCACCAACACAGGTACTCCTGGGTAAGGCAGGTTCCTATTGACTCTGAACAGGACAAATGCTAATATTATTAGCATTTCTCCTAGTATGTATAAGGATTCAAAGTCTCTACCCTACCCTAGGAAGGGCCAGTTCCAAAACATGCGTTCATTCATATGTCAGAGCATGGCTACTTTATTAAGGGTCCGAGTTAAAACAGCAAATATTACACATAGTCTCAAGGCATAGAATTGCATATATCTTCCATGGGACTTGGCATTTTGGGGCAAAAAAAGAGCTGACACATTCAGATAACTAAGATTTGAAATACTTAAGTCCTGACTCTACTATTTAATGGTGGGTAGTCAATATCTTTCTTCCCCTGGAAATGGGAATCATATTCCTGCTTACTTCACTGCATCATTTATAGGGAAAAGATCATGAACATGCTTTAGCAGTTATAAAACTTTATTGAAAGATAAGGGACAGAGACTAATTTGGGGACACAGAGATGGAGCAGATTTCCCAAATTCTATTAATAGGGAGCTGCCTGTTTGCAGACATTTGAGGACGTCCCTAATGGCCATAGGGATGAGAACCTAGGGTTAACTACTACCCATTTTTGAACACACTCCAATACGCCCGTGCTGGGAATAATTGCCTCAATGGGATAATTTGCAGCCATGGCCTTGACTGAGGCTCCTTTCCCTACTTAATATTAACACCCAGATTCTGAGAACAATAGGGGGCTTTCATTTGGGTGCAATTTTCAATTGTAAATGGAGCTGTCCTCTCATGTTATTTTCAGTATATTCACTGCAACTGTATGGAAGTAACAACTGCTTTTTATATGTTGATCTTTTATCCTGAAACCTTGCTGAACTCATTTATAAACTCTACTAGCTTTGTAGGGATTCCTTAGGGGTTTCTATATACACAATCCATCATGTCATCTGCAAATAGACATGTCTTATTTTTTTCTTTCCAATATGATACCATTTTTTTCCTTTCTCTTCCCGGTGGCACTGGACCTAACCGCCAGAATAATGCTGAATAGAAGTGAGAGTGGGCATCCTGTTCTGTTCCTGGTACTAGCAGAGCTGAGAACCTGATGGTAGCTGGGAGTTTCTCATGGATTTCCTTTCTTAGGTTGAGGAAGTTCCCTTCTAATTCTAATCTGTTGATTGGTTTTATAACCAAGGGGTTTTGGATTTTGTCAAATGTACTCCTCTGCTCTGTTGACAAGATCATGTTGCTTTTTCCCTTTATAAGTATGGCATGTTACATAGATCAAAGTTTTCATGATATATCACCTTGTATTCCTAAGATAAGCCCTCTTTGATCATAGTGTATAATCCTTTTTATACTTTGGTGACTGACTTGCTTGTATTTTGAGAATTTTTGCATCTGTATTCATAAGAGATACTGGTCGGTAGCTTTCTTTTCTTGTGCTGTCTTTGTCTGGGTTTGGAATTAGGACTATACTAGTCCCATAGAATGACTTGGGAAGTTTTTTCTCCTTTTCAATTTTTTGGATGCATTTGTAAAAAATTGGCATTAATTCTTCTTCAGATGTTTGGCAGAATTCACCAGTGAAACCATTTGGGCCTGGGTTTATCTCAGTGGGTAGATTTTTGATGACTAATTCAATCGCTCTGCTTGTCATCGGTTTATTCAGATTTTCTATGCCCCTCCACCCCCAATTTGGGGAGCTCTTACAAAAATCAAGAATCACCATAAAGAGTGAACAACTTCAGGAACTGCACTGAGTTTACCCTTGCAGCTGAATGTTTTTCTTTCTTCCAAGCAAAGAGATTGTGTCTGCAGTGTCTAGAAACTTCTCTTTGAGCAAGTTTAACTCCCTGAACCATGTGAGGCAAAATGTGTGCTGAATGTACAAAAGCATGATGAAATTCACTTCCCATCATTTTGTAGTCTGTCACAAAATATGGTAGGATCATCGAGAGCTGGAGGAGGCTGGATGACAATTCATGACATCTTCCAGGTCCCCAGGAAAAACATACAGAAATGTTCTTGTTTTCTGTTCCTCTTAGTTAGCTTGGAGGTCTCCAGAGACTTATCATCACAAACAACCTCTCCCACCCTTAGGACCAGAGCCCTCAGAGTTAGAATGTGGACTGTGTTTCCTGTGATTTCCTTTTCACTCCAGCCTGGCTGCAAGGAAGTTGCAGTTTCCTTGACTTCTTCATTTCTTGCTGTCTCTGGGAGGCATTTTCTTGTTAATTCTAATCATTTCATGGAAAATGGAATGAGGGTGCAGCGCTAATAAATATGGAGAAGTTACAAAACTCAGGAAGTCCAATCAAGAAATAACTATTCGGGTAATTAATTTTCCAAGTTATCTCCCTTCTTAAACTCTCCTAGCTTTAAGTTTAGGCCTCTGTACAAGCAGTGCTGTGAGTCTGGCCTAAAGATAGGAATATGGAAGAAGCTATGCGTGATGAAGACCATCACCACAGATCCTGTAAATTTTTGCCTCCTTCTTTAGATTAGACACAATTCTACTGGGATCCATCATTCCTGGACTCTCTGGCTGAATCCAAAATAAGGTGCCAGTATGGTCATTTCTGGGGACAGTCCTCCTCTTGATTTACAGATGACACTTTCTCACTGGCTCTTCCTTGTGGTGGAAGGTATGAGCTTTTAGTCTCTTTCTCGTCTTGTAAGACAGTAAATCTGTCATAGGGCTCTGCCCTCATGACCTCATCTAATCCTAACAGCCTCCAAAGACCCCACCTCTTAGCATCCCAGTGGGGTAAGGGGACACAAAAATGCAGTCCAAATACCGTTCCTATCTTAGCTCATACTTCTCAGGGACATTGGATCCTGTCTCCTTTCGCAATTTTAAGGACTTCACACCAGCAATTATTGCCCCTTTTTCCTAACTCATAATTTTCTTCTTTACATGAGCATGCAAATATGCTGAATTATCCTATCCCCACCATTAAAAATCAGAAAATTCTCCTATATTCCTTCCCTGTAAACCACAGACCTCACTTCTTTGCTTTCCTATACAGCAAAAAGTTTGTTTCTGTTTCTCCTTTCTCTCCTAATTTTTCTTCAGTTCACATCAACCTGATCATTGTATTCTTTGCTTCACTGACAGTTCACTGACTGAAGAAGGCAAGGAAACTGCAATCTAGTTAAGTCCATGCTACCATCCCCAAGGCAAACTGACCTGCCAGTGCTGAGCTCTCCTTTGACTCACTTTCACTTCTTTGAAATACTTTATTTACCTGGTTTCCAGGAGACCACTTTCTCTCCTCTCTCCTTCTATCCCAATGTGCCTTTTCAGACTCATTTGCTGAGTACTCCCCCTGGGGTACGGAGAGCTCAGTCCTCAGATTTCTGTTCCACTCTCTCTTACCCTTTCCATAGCAGGTAGCATTATTTTCAGTCACTCATGAGCATTAAATTTACATCTCCAGCCTAGGTCTCTTGCACAAGTGGGAGACTGATAGCCAACTGCCTACTTGACATCTTCCCCTAGATCAAGTATCATCTCAAACTACATCCAAATGGAACTCTAGAGTAAATAAGCACTTTTCTATTTTTCAATGAGTGGTGCTTTAAGACAAAAAAAAATCTTTGAATCATCTGAGATATCTCTCTTTTTCTTACATATCACGATTCACCCATCATTCAATTCTGTAGATTATGTGTAAAATCCAATTATCATTTTTTTCACCATCTACACAACAACCTTACCAAGAATGGCCAGTCTCCCTGATACCCTATTCTCTATTCAGTAGCCAGAGTGGCTACTACAGAGGGGCACTTAAAAATAAATTATGTCATCATCTTTATCAATTCACTTCTATCTCCAAGTGTTGTACTGACTTTTCATCTCATCATAAAACCTGGTCACTGGTAAGCTCCAGGACCTCATCTCCTCCTAACTTGCTGCATACCAGCCGGGCTGATTTCCTTGTCCTTTCTCTAATATCGGCTGCTGGACATTTGCGTTTGCAGTACCCTCTCACTGGAATATTTTCTACCATCTACCTACCTGTCTCGTTCCCCTACTTCTTTCTATTTAGACTTTCTCTGAACACTGTAAAACAACAAACTTCTTCTACCCGTTAGTCCCCTTATGCTGCTTACTTTTCTTCGTAGCACTTTAGTCCTGCTGACACATACCTGTCTGTCTCCCCTACAGGGGAAAGTAAACCCCTTAAAAGAAATCCCTTTGGGGCCTCCCTGGTGGCACAGTGGGTTAAGCAACGCACTATGAAGCAAATCGCAGCCACTGCAGCACGCGTTCGATCCCTGCTGCTGGCCAGGGAGGGGACCCACATGGCACAGCGGACCTCTCCTGCTGTGCCCACTGCTCCCCTCAGCAGTGTGCTTCCGTTGATCTGCCTGTTCTGCTCTCTGTGGTGAATCCTCTCACCCACCCACACCTCTGGCCTGTACCCCAGTGCTTGTATGCATAAATAAATAAATCTTTAAAAAAAAAAAAAGCAATCCTTTTGTCTGATTCACTTCACTGCCATATAAGCAACGAATGACAAATAGAAACCATCTTTTGTATGAATAAGCATCTCCTGTATGAATAAAAGAATTAATGTGTAATACTAGACTTCATAAACAACTTGTGTCCAATGGCAGAAAGATGTTTAAGTAAATTACCTTTCCACTTCTCAATGGAATTTTACATAGTCAGTAAAACTGATGGAATCACTCACAGGTATTATTCAAAGGACATTAATAATTTTCAAAAAGAAGGACTTCAAATTGTTAACAGACATACCGGGGAAAATCACAACCCACCTAGCAACCAAGGAAAAGCAATTCAAAAGAACTATGGTATACCATTTCCTGTTACTAAATTAGCACATGTTTCTCCTTAAATGTATATCACCAGATTTTTTCCCAGTGGTAAACTCCCTTCTAGGGGATATAAATTTATACAACACCCTGGGAAAAAAATTTTGGACAAAAATGCATCACATTACATCAACATGTTCATTCTTTGTCATCTGGTAATTCTGCTGGGAATCCATATAAGAGCATAATAAATGCCAGGGAGCTAGGTATGTGTTTTTTAAAAGCAGAGAACCTACATGTTTCACGATTAAGAAAATGATCATATATCTGCTCCGTTGAATATTATAAAGCTGCTGAAATTATGTTTATTGAGAGTTTTATGGACTTGGAGAAAGCTTATGACATAATATGATACTACATTTTAAAAGTCAGCCCTGACTGAGAAGATGCTAGAGGTACCCACATATGGAGTGAAAGATGCCACAGAGTTTCTTTTGGGAACTTAAAGAATTTTCAATTCTGTACAGAATTACTGATAATACTTTCTATTTGTGTTTCCAAAGGTTGAATTAAGTTTCCCTTCAGATAATATTTTAACCGAGCTCTTTCTCATTACAAATAAACTATACATTCTCTACTGCTATCTTTCTCCATTAGTACAGCACATAATTAAGTTTGTCATGTTAGAGGTTTTATGTTTAATTTTTAAACTATAAAGAATTCCTTGCATTTTAATAAGCAATAACATTTCACACCTATTGATCAATAGGAAAATGTGAACTATTTGGGTTTTCCCCCCAACAATGCATCTATTTTTTTCTCCTTAAAGGAAACAAACAACAGAAAAGGAATTTCCTTCAGGAAAACCCTCACCAATAACAAGTTATCCATTTTTAGGGTCAGTACCAGCATCTGTGTGTGTGGAATGTTGGAATCAGTAGTATTTGGAAGAGAAGTGAGAACGAGGGTTTCCATCAGGTATTGCCACTTGCACCACTCAGAATGCAGGAGGAGCTGAGGAGGCTAGCAGAGCTTCCAGTTAGCCACATAGAATCCTCAAGTCATAAATACTGAACCTGAGGCTTTGTTCTCTATTGCACACATGTGTGTTTGCACACACAGAGCTTGGCTTCATTTCGCCCAAATAAGGTGAAACCATTTATCTATTTTATTTTTACCTTTTAACCCCTTTTACCCACTTCCTGCCTCCTTCCCCTGTCTCTGGCAACCACCAGAGAGCTTGGTTCAGATCTTGGTTTGTTTTAAATTCCACATACAAGAGAGATCATTTAATATGTCTTTATCTGACTTATTTCAGTTAGTCACTTATTTCACTGACTTATTAAAAAAACAATTAAAAATGTTTAAGATAGCTATAGATTCACATTCAGGTAGGAGAGAAACATTGCAGTGATTTCCCTCAATGGCAACATTTTGAAAACTGTAGTACAATTCCATAACCAGTATTTTAATCTTGATAAAATTCTCTGATCTCATTCATATTCTCCATTTTTATGTGCACTTGTGTGTGCAGAGTTTTTGCAATTGTATCATATGCGTAGGTTTGTGCTCCCCCAACCACAGTCAAGATATAGAATCTCCCCCTCACCATAACTCTTTGGTGACTTTTATAGACACACCCACTTCCTTCCATTGACCCCTCTCTGTCCGTAACCTCTAGCAACCACTAATCTGTTTCCTAATTCTTTTTTTTTTTTCATTTCAACAAAATTATGTAGATGGTATTAGTGTGTAATCTTTAGGGATTGCCTTTTTTTTTTTCAGCATATTTCTGTCTAGACTGAACAAAAGAATGTATTCAAATGGCTGCATATACCATCATTTTGCGCCCATTGATTTCTCAGTCAATGTCTAGGACATGGGAGCACCACAGTTTATTTAAAACTGTTCACCCTTTGAAGGGCATTTAAGTTGTTTCTAGCACTTGACTGTCATAAACAAAAGCAAGCTGCTACAGATATCCATGTAAAGGTTGTTCTATGAATATAAGTTTTCATTTCTCTGGACTAAATATCACTGGATTGTGTGGTAACTACATCTTTAATTTTGTAAGAAACTACCAAACTCTTTTCTAGAATGACTGAACCATTTTGCATTTCCACCAGCAATGTGTGAGTGATCCAGCTAGCCCACATCCATTCTGGTAACTTAGTAGAGGTTTTAATTTGCATTTTCCTGAAGGTCAACGATATGGATCATCTTTTCATGTGTTTATTTGCCATTTATATATCTTTTGGCAAAATGTCTTTTCATGTATTTTACCCATTTTCTAATCGAAGTTTTTATGTTTGAGGTAATTTTAATAGTCAGTTTTTCAGAGTTTAAGGTTCACAGCAAAACTGAGCAGAAAGAATGCATTTCCCATATGCACCCTGTCCTCAACCAAGCACAGCCTCCCCCCACTATTAACACTTAGTACCAGAGTGATACATAATTCATGAGCCTACAGTGGCACACTGTGTCTACGTTAGATGTTGGACATTCTCTGGGTGTGGATATGCACATAATGCCATATATTCACCACTGCAGTACCATACAGAATAGTTTCACTGCCGTAGGAAATACTCTGTGCTCTGCCAATTCAACTTTCCCTTCCCCTTAGTCCTTAGCAGCCACTGATCTTCTGTCACTCTCTCTAGTTTTCCCTTTTCCATATAGTTCAACATGTAGACTTTTCAGATTGCCTTCTTTCACTTAGCACTGTAGATTTAAGGTGCTTCCATGTATTTTCATGACTTGATAGTTCATTTCTTTTTAACACTGAATAATAGTCTATTTTTGGATATACCAAAGTTTATCCATTTACTATGAAGGACCACTTGCGTCCAAGTTTTGACAAATTTGAATAAAATGGCTACAAACATCCACAATGTAAAGATAATGTCTGCACAGAAGGCCTGAATGAATCAAATGAAAATATCAACAAATACTATCTTTAGGTGGAGAAACTTATGAATAATCTTCCTTCTAAAATTTTCTTCTCTAAAATTCCAAGAAGTCGTTTTATAATGAAGAGAACTTAAATGAGCCTCATTTGTTAAGATATTCATTGAGGTCCTTCTGTCCCAGGCAGAAATATTCCAGTGGTAAGAGACTATTCCATTTACCTCTTAAACATCCTTTGTACCCCCTGCAACACAATCTCACCTCACTAACCACAACCTTCAACAACTTTTCACTCATATTATAGTTCATGATATTCTTCCACAGGTATGAAAATTTAAGGAAGGGAACATTTCCTTCCATAGAAGGTGTCATATAGCAAATGTATTCAAAAGAATCTTAAAAATCCTGATTTTAGGAAAGACTGCCAAAGACAACTAAGAAATGTTCTGGTGGGGTATAAAATGTAGCAACTAATTCCTGAAAAAATGCCTGAGAAATGCTAATGAGCTTCACTTGCTTCCTATTTTTTTTTCATAAATGGGGTCGAATGAATTATGCTATTCACACTTTTCAAGTGTGAACCTTAACTAAGTAGACTTAATTGTGTTTAGGCCAAGTACCATGAAAGCAGCATAGTAATAAAAAATAATCTTTACAAATTAAAGGAATAAATTTAGTGCTACAAATGTGAGCATTTTTCTTTTTAAAAAATAAGAACTAGTGGATGGGTACATGAGCATACATTGTTGCGTCTTCCATCAGGCAGGGGCTCTGGCAAGGGTGGTGACATGTTAATTTCAGGAATGTGTATTTGAGAGAAGAAACATAGAACATGTTTTATGAGGAGTTTCTCTCAGGGGCAGAGGTCTAAGCTGGCTGTGGGGGTGGTCTTGTGACCACCTGGACAAGTCAGGTTTCTTGCCAGTTCTGGACTGGCTTGTTTCCAAGCCTCATTAGATGAAGTTAAATTGGAGCCAGTGAAAGGGAGGGCAGGTCAACTGTCTAGGGAATCTGGCCAGCGTGAAGCCCCCGCATACTGGAGCGCTTCAGATTCAAGGTAGAATCAGAACTCATCTGCCCTACGACTTCCTTCTCATCACTACCATGACTGAGGTTTGTTGGGGTTGGTTGGTTGGGTACTGAATGTAGTTGAGATCTGGTCTCTGCCCACAAGAATTTTACAGTCTTGTTGGGGAGGTAAGACCCACAGCTGACAAAAATAAGCAATCAGCCAGCAGCTGCCCGAGCTGGGAAGAGAAGTAGTTCAACAGGTCAGACGTGAAAACAGATGGAAAGGAGAATGGTGGTTGCAGGCTGAGGCTCTGTGACCCTGTTTTTATCCCCACAGGTTTGACATGGTGTAGGACATTACGTTCTGAATGCTTCTAGGGACATTTTCCTGACTGGCCGGAGAAAAGACACCTTCTGATGAGACAGAAACATCCTCCAGTGCCCTCATCTCCTTTACTATCATTCCCATTGTGTCAAGGCAGCCAGAAAGTGTCTCAGGAATGAGACGTGAAATGGGCTTACTGACTCAGTAGAGCTAGTAGATGGATGGGCTGGTGCCTCTAGTCTGAAAGTCTCTTCATCACTGCTCCCAACTGCAGGGTTTGCCTTTCAGTTCAAGCTTTGCTAAGGCTGCTACTAAAATTTTGTAGCTACTTTCCATTTGCATATGTCACAAATAGAGTCAAGAAGCAGGGATTGGCCAGGAGGGCGAAAGAACCCAGACCTGGGCGGCCACTGCCACAGCTTTCCTGAGGAGTCAGTCAAAACGTGAAATTAAACACAATGACATTCATCAGATTGGCCAAGCTAAAAATGTGCTGATGAAGTTTAGCAATTGGTTAGCATGTAGGAGATAAGTGGGCATTTGGGTGTATGCTTGGGTAAATGTCAATCAGTAACACCTTTTTGGCTGATAACTTAGACATGTGTGCTGAAATATTTACAGTTCATATCTTTGAGCCAGTATTTCTACTTTGAAGATGTAAGCCTCCCAAGCCCTTCTGTAAGTGCTCAAAATCTCAAGAATGTTATTTGTGACTTCATTCAAAAACCTAAAAGTACTTAAAACAAAGAAGCAACCCAAATTAATTTTGAAGAAGTTGAAGTAAATGTTGGGTCATCCACACAAAGGAATACTGCACCACGTCTTAGGAATGAGTTAGACTTGTTTGTATTGACACGGGAAGTGAGAAATGCAAGCTCAGCGCAGTATTGATAGTATGAGTTCATGGCCAAAATTATCCAGTAGCAACAATAATAGTTATTTTTAGCATAAAAAAGAAGATAGAGAGGGCTTCCCTGGTGGCGCAAGGGGTTAAGCACTGCACTATGAAGCCACTTCAGCAAGAGTTTGATTCCCAACTGGGGGGGTCCCACATGGCACAGCAGACCTCTCCAGCCTCTCCTACTGCTCCCCTCAGCAGTGTATTTCAGTCGATCTGTCTGTTCTGCCCTCCCACCCCCACTCTGTCTCTGGTGAATTCTCTCACCTCTCATGACTCTGGCCTCTACCCCAGCTCTTGTATGCATAAATAAATAAATCTTTAAAAAAGTATTAAGCACTAATTTTTGGTAGTATGTCTCTAGAAGTGAGATTATATAAAGTATGGAATTTAATGTGATTTTGTGACTCAGAAAATAGATAGTGCCCACCTGAGTGTAGTTGTAAAACCCATTTCCAATCAGTGAATATTTGCAGGAACTATTTATGATATTTGAAAGCACATGAGCATACGAACTGAGACCTCACAGAGACCTGCGGGTACAAGTTACCCATGTGAATAGACAAGGCGAGATCTGGGACTCTATGAGGTAAGGTTAATGTAGATTCCCTCCATTAAGAGTTGCGATTGGGGGCCTCCCTGGTGGCGCAGTGGGTTGAGCAACGCACTATGAAGCAAATCACAGCCACTGCAGCACGAGTTTAATCCCTGCCACCGGCCAGGAAGGGGACCCACATGGCGTGGCAGACCTCTCCTGCCTCACCTGCTGCTGCCCTGGGCAGTGTGTTTCAGTCAGTCTGCCTGTTCTGCTCCCCACTCTGTCTCTGGTGAATCCTCTCACCTCCCTGGACTCTGACCTGTGTACCCCAGCTCTTGTATGCATAAATAAATATATTCTCAAAAAAAAAAAAAGAGTTGCGATTGGCTGTGGTTCTTTGAACAAGTAATTTTTAAGTCTCTTAAAATCTCAGTTTCCTTATCTATTCCATGTGGTTAGCAAGGTATCCTTTCTAAGGTCTAATTGTAATGGGATCAGCAAGCGGGTAAGTGGAATGTGGATAAATTATTTCTTCAAGCAATGGCAGGCTTGTGCTGTTCACATCTACTAGGACCAGTGCCAGAGAACCAACAGACCTCCTCTGAGTTGGCAAAACACACACTTTTCCAGAATAACCTAGGTGGCCTTTCTCCTCCTGTGCTTCCCTCATTCCTCCCAGGCCTTCTACTTCTCCAACTGTGCTTGACAGGAAGGGAACTGGGTCAGTTAGAAGAGGGCAGGTAAGGATGAGTTGCTGGAGGTGCAAATTATAGTAACAAAAGTTTGAAAAACAAGCCAAGGTCTTGTGAGGTGGTGACTGACACGTAGCCAAGGCCAGGGTTCCCAGCGGGCCCAGCGGGCCTGCTCCACAACACGTCCATGGATCCAGTCCAGGTGTGCACAGACTCAGCCACTCTGCTATCCTCTTCCTGCCCATGAGCACACACTGTCGGGCAGCCATGCAGTCCCAGCAGATCTCCATTATGGGGCAGAACCCTGTGAGCAGGGGATGCCAGACCCAACCTTAAGGTAGGAGCAACATTTGTGGCAAAGATAAGGTCACAGCCATCAAGTAAATGTGAAACAGTTTTTCAGAACTTATGCCTTTACTGTAAGCCAGGACAGGACCCGGGGAGTAGTAACTACCTAAGAGCCAATGTCTATGTATTTTGTGATCATTCTGTGCCTGGCTGATATTCCTACCACTCCTGCGAAGTAGGCGTTATGATGTGCATTGAATGGAGAGATCTGGTTACTCTCCCAAGTCACCCAATCAGGAAGACACTGGGTCAGGATTCAACCTCAGGTCTAGCAGGCTTTCTTACTGATTCTGCCACCTTTAGTTTTTGCCTTTTGGTATTTTCTGGGTATATATCCTCTCCCTCTTGTGCCCAGAGTGTTCTCACCAGACTGGTGAGTCAGCCAGTTGGAAAGCTAAACCTGCTTGACAGCAAGTTTTTGCCATTTACCTCTTTGTGATGGTCTCTGGAATATGCTAGAAGGTTAATCTCAATAAATATTCAAAATCAATGAGAAACTTCAGCAAGAACTGTAAAGCCATCATTCCTACATGTCACATTGCTCCCCTGGGTCTAGAAGAACATCTGTGGTCAGTCTGGCCTCAGCCACATGACCCTGTGGGAGAGGGATTGCCCACGCACCAGGCTGGAGCTGTCACACACTCAGAGGTCAAATCTGCCATCCTCACCCTCCCTCCTGCCTTGCAGCCCTTACTGCTCGCCAGTCATGCATTTAAGTAGCTTGTGTCATGCACACAGCAACCCTCTGAGAGGTGGTAGGATAATAGGTGAATGTGCAGTTTTATAAAAGATCCTGAATGTGGTGGAGGTTTGTGGCACACAGGTGAAAGTCAGTGTGCTAAAGGGTTAACCCAAAACAGTTTATTGCTACTTCCCCTGGGCCTGACTACTATCTGGGTGAAACCCCTAAAGACTAAGCCATGATCAAGATGCTAAGTCTCTAAGGGTATTTCAGACACCCCTGGGGAAAGGCTTTAGAAGGGGCAAGGAGGGGGACAGAAAGTTCCAAATATTAGATGGTAACTAGAATAAATGCATACTGGCTACATTTAAGCAAGTTCTAGGCCTCTGTACAATTGCCAGTTGGAAATCCAAGCATCTGACAAAATGAGCTAGTTTTTTCACTTACCATTCTTACATTTTTATACCATACTGAACAAAAAAAAAATCTGTAGAATTCAGGCTCCAAAACAAATGGAATCAAATCAAGATGTTCTTTGTTTAAGGAATGAATTAAGTCCATGCGAACAGTCACAATTTTGTGGCAATTTTACAAAATAAGATTTACCTTGATGACTTTATAAAACTTTGCAATGCAATTTTACCTACAGACGTTCTGCTTTTCTGTAATCTGATATGCATTTTGCTAGATGAAAGGATAAATATGAATTCCTTTCTGTATTTTTTCCCCATCACTGGTACTTGTCATCCAACACCCAGCACACAGGCACCATATAGCTCACCAGAGGCAAGGCTGGTGTTTAATTTGTTTCGTGCAGCACAAGCCCAGCACAGTCCTACATACACGGGCACTACGCATTTATTCATTCATTCCACAAACACACACTGCCTCGTTACTCTCCTCAGCCCTCTGTTGGTGAAGAATCCTGCAGGACAGAAAAAAAAAATCCTAACAGAAAGTGGTGCAGAGTTTTTGTTTTTTTTTCTGTCTATGTAGTCTACAGATATGTATGCTCACTGCCTCGCTTAAGATTATCTGGAGCAAACCTGACAGGTCAGTTTTCAATTTTTTTCTTGGAGGGTCCTGGACGGACCGGGTGGTGACAATGGTGCCCAGTTAGGTCCTCGGGGCTCTCTGCTCAGCATCTTAGCCTCAGCACAGAGAGGAGAGCTGTACTACAGGATGTCTTTTCTAGTTTACTGCTTTTAACTAAAATAATAACATTCGCTCTGACATAATGACTGCACCAATTAAACTTAAGCAAAGAAAAAACTCTGATGGAATAAATTTAGTTGTGGGAATGGAAACCTCTTCAGAAGTCCCTGCAGTAATTATCTGTGTTCTCGCAGGGGCTGGGTGACAAGCACAGAGCATGCTGGAAGTCCACAGGGAGGCCGAGCTTCATGACGCAGGGCCTCCTGCTCCAGCAAGCTGCTCGCTGTGTTACAGCCAGCATCACTTGGAAGGCTGGAGAGCAGGGCCCAGGCAGCAGGAAGGGGCCAAACCATCCACAGTCTGAAATTTTCAGAATCTTTCCTTGAATGGAAGCCCCAAGGGCAGGACCTCCATCCACCTAGCTGTTCACATACCAAACCTATACCGAGTGCAAGAAAGGCTGGACCCAAATTCAAGGACATTAAAATAAAACCATTTTTATAATAGTCCAGGAGCTTTCTCTGGGCATCTGTACACACAGGGGCTGAGGGCCCTGCCCATGCAACCCTCTTTGTGCAGAGAAGACTTAGGGTAGGGTACAGGACAGTTGTCACAATTTCTTGGAGTACTGAATCACACATCCATAGACTAGGCATTTTCTGGGGCAATTTTTAAAGCAAAATAAAATGGGCTTTCCATTGAAAATAATTTTGAGTAATTGCTTAAAGATATAAAGGTTGGGCCACTGATATCAGTAGAAAGGAGTGTTTATTCTGTTGTGTTTTGTAAATGAAACTGTCGGCCAAGTTAAAAATTCCTTTTTATCCCCTGGTGCTGCCTACAAGGACGAAAGAGGCAAGCTGTGCATCAGAAGCAGACACTCAGCAAAGACGCAGCCCCTCCCTGGGGATGCTATTAGTGTCCCGGGTTCTTGTAAAGACAGGGAGACATGAGAAGCTGATTACTATTCAGATCAGCAGCAAGGCCTGGGCTGTCTGGGAACTGACATCGCCAGGTAAATAAAAGGGCATTCACTATAGACTGAGCTTGTCTATATCCCGCGGTGGAAAAAGAATATGACTGCAGCCCCAGCATTCAGGACCATGTTGTGGAAAATGTCTCCAGCCCCTCAGTACATTTGGGGGTATACTTTGTACACACAATGTTATTCATTATTTGGTGTCACTTAATACTCATTCCCTCCCCTCCCTAACATCCCTTGCAGTCAAGTTCAAATACGGGACCCAATTGGACCTAGTATTAGACAGGGATGGATCATCACGGGGGTCTGTTTCTTGGTCCCCACTCTTACTTTGCAGGTTTTGGTTTCTCTGTATGGTGACACCATTCACTTGTCAATAATGATGGCAGTAATTGGCTCCAGGGCTTAAGTGGCTCCAGGGCTTAAGTGAGTTAATGAAATGACCTCATAATAATGACTAACATCTATTGACGGCTTCCTCTGCACTAGGCAGGGACTGTGCCTAAAATGCACCAGCTCAGAACAACCCTACAAGGTTACTATCTTTGTTTACAGGTAAGGGAACTGAGCACAGAGAAGTTAACTAGCCTATCCCAGACAACACAGTCGGTAAATGAGGAAGCCAGGACTCAAATCTGATTTTCTGACGAAGCCCAAGCTACTACTCTACACAGCCTTGGGGTGGGTAGACAGAGCATCTCGAGCTGCAGATTGCTCTTGGAGCGGCCTGCGCCCACCCCCCAGGGTACAAGGGTTAGCAGGGGCCATCGCGTAGTGTAAAGCGGGTTCTCAATCACACACAAATTCAATTTTCCTTAAGTATCAACCCAACTTTATCTGAAAACCCATCTGAAAGTTAAGTTACAGGACTGAAGGGGCTGTGTGATGCTGGAGTTCAGGGCCTCTCCTGGGAATGTCTGCGTAAGACAAAACCCTGCCATATAAATCTTGTTGAGGAAAAGAAGTGGGGTTTGCAGGGGTAGAGTTACTACAGCTGCCGGACCCCCTGCTCACAGACTCGGGAGATCAGAGAGAAGCCAGGCCAATTTGATTCCTGGCCCAGAGGGCCCTGTTTGAAGGAACCAGCTCAGATTTCCAAGGAGGGCAAGGTGCTGGGGAGCTGGGGGTGCTGCTGCCCACAGATGAATTCGACTGTGTGGTTCCTTAGACAGGTTGAAGGCGGCAGACTGGATAAGGAACCAGACTCTTTTCTACCTCAGATGAGACTGAGGCCTCGTTGTCTCTGACTATGTGACTATGCTCTGTTCCCCCTGCTGCCTGCGCAGGCAGGGAAATGAGCAGAATGCTCTTCTCCTGGAAAGGAAGAATCTGAGAGGCAGAGAGAGACTTCCCCGGCAGATTGAGCTGAAGTAATAAACCCAAGGAGGGAGGTACCGATAGGGCCAGGCCAAGGCCATGAGGCTCTCGTCTGGTCTCTGCCCTAGCTCCGCACCAACTCTCCTACTCTCAATGTGGTCACTTCTAATAAAACATGGACATTGCTTACTGACACTGAGTTGTCACATATCTGTTTGTGAGATCAAGTGGTATGTTTGAAATGATGAAACAAACATCAAAATCTATGACAGCCTCTGTTGTGTACTTTAGATAAACCTACCTGCGAGAATATGGATTTCAGGCACAGAATATGGATTCCACAGAATACCCAAAGCTTTGGCTCTGCTGCACTGAGATATGCAGTCACATTTTAAACATGCATCTGAACATGAACATGGGGTTCAGATGCCCTGCACTGTCACCCTAGAAACTTATTTCCATTCACTTGGACAATTACAGCTCTCACCCCCCACCCCTACTCTGCACCTGCAGCCATGTGCGTGTGGACCCACAGCCTCCCAGCACCAGTAATTGCTTCCTCAGGGTGTCCCTGCTTCCTTCTGAGATGGCAGCAGTCTATGTCACATTCCTCCCTGCATCCTTCATCATTCCTGCCATGCTCCTCCTTGAAGGATACAGTGGTTGCCCTTATCCACAGGGGATACCTTCCCAGAACCCCATGGGTATCTGAAATCAAGTAGAGAACCAACCCATAGGTACTATGTTGTTTTTCCTATACATATACACCTACGATTAAGTTCAATTTATAAGTTAGGCACAGTAAGAGATTAACAATAACTAGTAATAAAATAGAACAATTATAACAATATGTAGTTGATTCTTGAATAGTTGGAGGTAAGGGTCACCAACCCTCCCACCAGCTTTGAAAAATGCATATGTAACTTTTGTCTCCCGATAATTTCACTACACACCTCCCTTAGTATCTGAGCGGGTTTGATTTCAGAACTCCCTGGGATACCAAAATCTGAGCATGCTCAAGCCTTCAGAGCCAGCTCTTCCTATCTGTGAGTTCCTCGTCCCAGGATTCAACCAACTAACATCCGATATTGGTTGAATCCATGAATACAGAACTGGCATAGAGAAAAAAATCATTCTGGGCATGAGTAGTTCAAACCCATGTTGTTCAAGTGTCAACTACACTGTTAAAAAAAATAGCTATCATGGCCTTTTTTTTTCTTTCTCTTTCAATAGCTATTGCACATAGTATTTTGGGACCACAGTTGAGCACAGATAACTGAAACTGCAGAGTGTGAAACCACAGATGAGGGGGAACAACTGTACAGTAAACAATTACACCGAACTTGTTTGTCACACCACACACATCCCCCCTCTCACCCATTCATAGTCTTTCTAATGTCTTCCTCCTTTTCATTCCCTCATAACTCAACAGTTTCTCAAGGAAAATCCCTATCCACTTTCTATCTCCCTTCTATTTGGGAGCTTTAAAGCAACCAAAGTTGGGGGGAGGGATAAAATAACATCAGGGCCTCCCCTGGTGGCGCAGTGGGTTAAGCAACGCACTACGAAGCAAATCGCAGCCACTGCAGCACAAGTTCGATCCCTGCTGCTGGCCAGGGGGGGG
>JAGFMF010012281.1:1434336-1458497 GCA_019455555.1 Galemys pyrenaicus
CTGCCTGTTCTGCTCCCTGCTCTCTGTGGTGAATCCTCTCACCACCCCCACACCTCTGGCCTGTACCCCAGTGCTTGTATGCATAAATAAATCTTTAAAGAAAAAAAAAAAAACAAAAGAACGTCAAAAAATAAGGTGAAGGAATAATAAAATTAGAAAGGCAAATTACAAAATATGTGTAATACTTATATATGGAGAAAAACACCAAATATAAAATAATCAAATACATTTAAAAATGTGTGCGGAATGCAGACTATGGAGGCTGAGTCCTCATTATGAATTGTGGCACTTGGAATGTTTAGGAAGAGGGGGAATGCAATGTGAAGATTTGGAGATCATTTGATTTAGGGTTTTTTGGGTCCTGAGTAAAGATTAGCTGATCTAGAATCTTCTTAAGGAAGAACATGCCCCCGAAAATAAGATTACAGTTGTTGGAGTTGGTGCTGTTAACATGGCCTATGCCACCAGTATCTTAATGAACTTGGCAGACAAACGTGCTCTTGTTAACATCATGGCAGACAATTAGAAGGGAGAGATGCTGGATCTCCCACAAGGCAGTCTTTTCTCTGGAACACCAAAAATTGTCTTTGGCAAAGATTGCATGTCATCAAGTGGGAGAAAGTCATTTTCATTTGGTCCAACATCTTGAACAATTTTAAATTCATCACTCCTAATGTGAAATACAGGCCAAAGTACAAGTTACTTGCTGTTTCCAGCTCAGTGGATATCTTGATCTATATGGCTTGGAAGATAAGTGGTTTTCCTAAAAGTTGTTATTGGGAGTGATTGCAATCTGGACTTAGCCCAGTTCTGTTGCCTAATGGGAAAAAGGCTGGCATTTCACCATTTAAGCTGTCATGGGTAGGTGTTTAGGGAGCATGGAGACTCTAGTGTACCTGCATGGGGTGGAGTGAATATTGCTGGCATCTCCCTGAGGAATCTGCACCCTGATTTAGGCACTGATGCAGATAAGGAAGAGGTTCACAAACAAGTGGCTGACAGTGCTTATGAGGTGATCACAGTAAAAGGCCATTGGACTGAAAGCCCACCCCCGGCCACTGGACTCTCTGTGGCAGATTTGATAGAAAATATAATGAAGAATCTCAGGGGGTGCATCCAATTTCCACCATGAGTAAGGGTCTCCGGATAAAAGGTGATATCTTAGTTTGCCTGGCATCTTGGAACAGAATGAAATCTCAGAAGTTATGAAGGTGACTGATACCTGAGAAATAAGCTCATTTGAAGAAGAGTGTAGCTACACTTGGGGGATCCAAAAAAGGGCTGTATTCATCTAACGTTGAACCACTTCATAAAGTCACAACAGGATTTTGGTTGGAGGTTGTACATATGTTACTTTTTATCTGAGCTGTAACTAAAGCAGTAATATTAAGACAGCCTGAGAAAAACATCAATTTTCTCAAGTATAAAAAGGAATGATTCATAAAACTCTACAGCTATATCCTGATGCTGGATGGTAATCCTGAACTAGTTATCAGAAATTAGTTCCACCACTTTGGAGTCACCACTGCTAATGTTGCATCTGCTGCAGCTGCCCTTCAAACCAGATGTGCATTTATTGAGATATATAATTTCTGGTTCCTTCACCCAACAAGCCCAATCTAACTCTTTAACTCTCCTGTCAGTCCCCTTCTGGGATGCAATGTATAAATCTAACAATGCATGTCTTGTTCATAACTCTTATAAACAATCATATTCTGTGCATGAGGTATATTAGAACAGTGCACATTTCCATGAAATGCAAAACAAAAAATCCACATGTAAACAATGAACCAACTATCCACATGCCATATCAACTATAAAACACCAAATAAACCTTGAACAGTGAAAATAAAATGCGTGTAGATTCAAAGCAATATTGCACAAATAACTGACTTGTGTGTGTGTGAATTGTACCTAAGCACTTATCTCCCAAGTCTCTCATTCAGTCATAGTGTTATACTTAAAAGAATTTTTTTGTGTCTTTCTTACTGTCCCAGAAAATAACACACCAATTTGCAGAGTTGGTTTCTGAGCTCACCCATGGAGAAATGAAACCAATCGATCATTCAAGTGATTCTTTTCTCTTTTAAGGCAAAATTGCCTCCAGCTAATTAGCTGTGCACTGAAAATGTTTGTGAGAAAACTATGGGACTCAGGTGAAGAAAGCCCAGTCCTGGTAGCCCTTTTCCACAAGTTTCCCACTCCTGTCGCCTTTACTGAGAGCAAAATTGTGCCTTTTGATGAAGGCACTGAGATAAAAGTAGAGAAAGCACCTCTTCTTCCAGCAGTTACTACTCCACCTTCTTCTGAAGGGTGGCAATCTGTTTTTGGTTTTGAAATGAGAACTGGCTCTCCGGAACAAATGGCCATGTGCTTTATTTAGGGCTAACTGGTACAGCAAGCTGACTGAGTCCTATTGGGAAAACACAAACAAGCAAACAAAACACCTCCAAGGGGCCAGCATGCTCCGAGTGGCCACCAGCACAATTTAGATTCTCTTTATCCATGGGTCAGGCCTCTCAGCTACGCCAGCCAGTTCAGAAGCTGCCCCAGCTATGTGGACCGGCCAGCGTGGGCCAGGCTGTCAGGTCCCTGCCTAGATTTCAAAGACAACCACCAAAACACCCTAAAAATACTTTATATTGACTACATAGTGAATTAACATTTAAGGTTAAATAAAATATATAATTAAAAGTCATTTTACTGGTTTTCTCTTTTCAAAAGTATAACCATTAGATCACACACGTGTGACTTGCATGTGTGGGTGACATTATACTTCAGTTGTCATAGGGGATGTTTCCCTATCCCAAGGGAAACTTTTGAAAAATAACCAAGCCAGGGCCTCCCTGGTGGCACAAGGACTTGGGGTGCAGAACTATGAAGCTGTCAGCAGCCACTGCAGCACGAGTTCGATCCCCTGCCAGGGAGCTGACCCACATGGCGCAGCAGACCCCTCCTGCCTTGCTCCTCTTAGCAGTGTATTACTGTAGACCTGCCTATTCTGCTCCCTACTCTGTCTCTGGCGAATGCTCTCACGCCCCACACCTCTGGCCTATACCCCAGTTGTTCTGTGCATAAATAAATAAATCTTTTTTTTTTTAAAAAGCCAGCTATAACCAAACCAAACTCTTTGCTTTGATGACCTTGATATTCCAAGGCTTTCCCATCCAGGTCGGAGGCTGTGACTGCCCTGCTGGGGGCAACAGGAGTATATGTCCATAGAGAGTTTCAGAACAATAATCAACTCCACCAAGGTTCAGTCCGCTTTTGCTTTTTCTTATCACTCAAAGTTATTTCTCAGTGGCAAATGGTCCTGCCTGCCTGGAACAGCCCTCCAGCCCCCACCTCACCAATCAGGTGTACACTGACGACACAGGTAAGCACGCACTCCAGGCCCCAAGCACAGTGCTGCAGAATGACAAACTTCTCTCCCTTCTCCACTCCCCTCTGCCTGCCCTGGGAAGCCCAAGACCTGTGTGTGCTGGACGCGACACCTGGCATTTTGTTCAGGTGACTATCTAGGTCCAATCAGTCATTGCCATCCCTTCCCTTCGCTGGCCAGATATTCTGCACTTCTCACAGTTTCCCCTGAGGCCTTCTGTAGTGCCAGCAGCACAGGGCAGGTTCACTATCAATTTGAGCAGATGGATAAAGAGTGTCCTCAGTGGATTTTTCAGGCTTTAATGCTCTCAGGGAACCAGGCACACAGGTACAACATGCAGGGAGGCTGGCATGCAAGGAGGCAGCACTGGCCAGGCAGCCTGTAAACCAGCCTCCAGGCGCAGGTGTGCCCACTTACGCAGGCCCACACCATGCTCTAGGTGTTCACAATCAGGCATGAGCCCACGTTCCCACGTACTTTCTGCATTAACAAGATCAAGTTTGCAGGTGACAGCCACAGAGATTAGTGGTGCAAAAAGAATGACTAATTCATTTACCCTACAGCTTCCTACAGGGACTTTCTCCCTCTTTAATGAGAAGTTTCTTCTGCTTTGAATCAGGGTTCTGTTCCTAGGCATCATCCACTAGAAAACCCTTGCCTGGGAACCTAACAGGCTTATCCCATTTGGGGAAGCTTTTAGCACCCATCCAAGCAGACTGCCCCACTTTGGGCCTCAGTGATCCCTAGTACACATTTTTGGATAGTATTAGATAAGTGACTTTTTATCAACAAGTAGGATTTGAGTACAAACTCTGGCCCTCCCACTTAATAGCTGTGTGAACTAGCCCCAGTCACTTAAATTCTCTGTGCCCCAGTTTTGTTATATATAAAGTAGGGGTAGTTAAATCTTTCTCATCAGGCTGTTGGGGAGACTAAATAAAGTTAGATGATTCGTGTAACTAATATAAAACAGACAGCAATACCTGGCACACTGAATACCATGTAAGAATAATGTTAATATTACAACAATATTAATACCTATTATGTCTGTTTTCCTTGGGGTGGGTCTGTGTTTTATCTTGTTGCTTCCAGAGTCCAACACCATCCTAGAAAAATGGGGTGTTTAATCACTTTCTGAGTTCATAAGTCGTTTTTTGGATAAATGATAAGGAAGGGATGTTGCACAAGTCTGGTGTGCCTGGGACTTACCTTTATGACCTCCGGTTAGCTGCCGCCCCCAGGCTCCATCTGACGCAGAGTACAGCCTGACTCTGCCCTGACCCATCACAGCAGTGGTCAGATGCGGCGTGGAGCCATGCAGGGTTGCATGCTGCCATCCTGCTTTCACCTGGCCCTGGTCACTTTGGTCTGCAGTCTTGTCTCCACTCACCCGACCCTGTCCGCTGGCGGGACCTAGACCTCTCCCCACAGCTTTTCACAGGGGCAGGTGTCGGTCAGGGAGGAGTTAATGCCCTTCTCAGGATGGGGCATTGCTAGCCAAGGGCTCTGGGTTTAAAACACCCTTGTTGCCGCAGCTGTGGATTTGGTGTTGTACTGAGTGTTCTGGGGCTGCAAAAAGCATAAACTTCGAAAAGGCTTGTAGGGTGAATGAAAATGTTCAGCCGTTTGCACCCTCCCACCACCATTAGCATCAATGATAGACACCTGTGGTCCTGCACACATGCCTGATGGCAGGCACCTGAGGTAGGGTGTGTGCATGCGTAGTGGGCACACCTGGGCTGAGACACGGGGTGTATGAGGGCGGTGTCACGAGGACGCCAGGAGAGAAGCAAAGAAAGAGATGTAGAAGGAGAGAAAGCGGAGACCAGAGAGTCCAGAGAGAGTGAGATTTGCCAGGGGCTAGGAGGCCTGCCAGCCTCCTGGCCTCCTGGCCCCCGGCCCCCTGCCTGCCGTGTACCTGGTTGCCTCTGATGTAAAGAGTATTAAAAGCCGTAAAAGCCACCGAGGGCTCCAGGACTCCTTGACCCGTCTCCTCTGCTCAGATCATGGAGAACCTGCTCCGTGCTTTGTTGGCACTACACTCCTGTGCTAGTCGGAGTTCTCCAGAGACACAGAACCAATTGTGTGTGTGTGTGTGTGTATGTCTTTACAGACAGAAAGATGGATGAGTGGGTAGACAAATGCATAGATAGATAAAGGAATTGGCTCACCCACAAAGAAGTGCAATCTGCTTTACTCAAAGTCTGCCAATTCAAATGTTAATCTCATCCCAAAACACCCTGGTAGACTCACCCAGACTAATGTTTGACCAAACAGGTCAGCAACAGCACAGCCCAACCAAGTTAACAGATAAAATTAACTCTTAAGGTTCTTTACAGGCTAGGACCAGGGAGAAGATGAGAAGCAACTGAGGTTTCAAATCTACAGAAGCTCCGCTACTTGCCGTATAACCCCAGCCAGGTCACCTGGCTTCTGTGACCATGTCCCTGTCTACACAGTGGGGACAGAGATCATTCCCAACTGCCAACTCAAGTACCCTGACCCCCAAGGGACTGTTGTTGCTAGTTTTAGAGCACAGCTCTAAAGATAAGTTAAGGATTTGGGAGCAAGGCATGAGTAAGGAGAAAACAGATGAAGACACCTCCAGGGAGGGGGGAGACTCAGGTTCATCTCAAAAATGTTCCCTGTGGTTTTGTGGCTTATTTAGACTTAAGATTTAAAGTGCTTCAAAGGTAGAATTTCATTGGATCACAAAGTTTTGCACAAAACCTGCTTTTCCTAGATTAAAAGCATATATGCGAGTGATCCCCAAACGGCTGGCATCACCTCTTCTACAAGGCAGTGTGCCTTTGTGTACAGTGAGGCTCCTGCACCGCAGTCTCAGGTTCATCCCAACACTCTTTACACTTGGAATGTTATGCCTAATTCTCCTCCCTATTCTAGAACCTAAATTCATTCCAGCTGAATGTTTTCAGTTATTCAGTAGAACTGCCACTTGAATTGAAGCTAAAAATAGGCACCTTTTCACCACAGAAGGAGTCAAAGTCCTTAGAATTCATGCCCACAGGAAAAAACAGACCCTGGGAGCTTTGGATAGATGAGCAGTCAGGGGTCTGATATGTATTTATTAAGCACCTGCTGCACCCAGGGTATAAGGGAGACTTCTCCTTTCTCTTCATTCAGAGAAGGAAGCCCCACTGCTCTCACACCAGGGGAGGGCAGCCCCCTCTCTGTTAGTACTTGGTATCTCCTGGGTCATGTTCACCTCTGGGTACTACACTCCCACTGCCTCTTCTCCGTTCATGCGGAAGATGCCTTCAGGGACCTGTCTGGTCTGCCCAGTGGAGAACTGGGCTGGTACTTCTACTCAGCTGTCCTTCTGTTACAGGGCAGGGAGAGGAGCACTCTAGAATTTATTTAGTATTTTTTTATTTTTACTTAACTTTATTTAAAGCCAAAGTAAAATTTAAACCTTTTTTTTTTTTTGGAATCCACACTGTTACACTTCTAGACATGAAGAGCATGGCCTGGATTTAGGGTGGGGAGACAGGATGGTTCTGTGTGGAACCAACACCTCTTTCATGCTACCCACCATGGCCACTCTCTGGCTCTGGGGTGCCCCTGGTTGTTGGCCGCCCCATTGTTGGGGTGTCTCTGGGTACAGTGCTGTAGTGCCAGGAAGGCACGGAGCAGGTTCTCAGTGACTCCAGCAGATGGGTCAAGGAGGGGTCCTAGAGTCCTCGGTGGCTTTTTTAGGCTTTTATTATCAGAGGCAACTAGGTACATGGCAGGCAGGGGTGCCAGGGGGCCAGGAGGCTGAAGATGCCCCCGGCACATCTTCACTCTCTGGGCTCTCCGGCCTCTCATGCCTCTGCTACCGCTGCTGCTGCTTCTCTATTTGCTCTCCTCTCTCTGCTTACTTTCATCCGGCGTCCTCATGATGCCACCCTTATACGCCCGTGTCTCAGCCCAGTGCTCCCACTTGCGCATGCCCACTTAGGCATGCCTGCAGGACCACAGGTGTCCATCATCAACACCGATAGCAGGAGGGCGAAAAAGCCTGATCACTTTTCCATTTACCCTAAAAGCGCCCAGCATGAGGTTAGAGAGGAAGGACAGAGTCTGGTTTCCTGGTTTCTCATGGTAACCGCTAGCTGCCTGGTTCTGTACTGGGTGTGTTAACTGTTACCTTATTGCCTCCCCTAGTAACCCTAGAAAGGAGGTACTGTTTACATCCCAGTTTTACAGAGAGAGTAACAGACAGGTGAAAGGGTTGGCTCAAGTGTAAGAGCCAAGCCCTGTTTTGATTTGCCTTATTTTGGCCTCCTGAAAATGGAAA
The DNA here is from genome assembly GCA_019455555.1 of Galemys pyrenaicus. Lineage (NCBI taxonomy): Eukaryota > Metazoa > Chordata > Mammalia > Eulipotyphla > Talpidae > Galemys > Galemys pyrenaicus. Next base: position 1,442,019 of record JAGFMF010012281.1, read on the forward strand.
ATTTTCAGGAAAATTCAGAACTCACAGATTCCTCCTCAGTGGAGGGACTTTGGAGAAGATGCTTGTTCAGCAGACGTGCCAATATAGGCCATCCTCCTGATACCGAACACTGGCCTGTTATCCTCAGCCAGCAAAAGAGTTTGAGGGAAAGGAAAGTAGCTTAATTTGTTAACAAACTGAGGAGGACAGCAGACTCATGTCTGAGTCAGAAGGCAGGGTTATTTATACCAAGGAAGGAGTAAAACAAAGGGGAGATGGACAAGGGTCGGCTTGTCCTTTTGATGCAAGCATACGGAGATTTTGGATGAGCACCAGCTTGCTTTGTTAACACCTGATGTTTAACTTCCTTATTATTGTCTTAAGGATGTCCTCCTTTCCCTTAAATGGCAAGAAGACAAACTTGTTAAATGCAACAGATAGGAATGTTTATCTGATGGGGCAGGAAGAGGGACCTGTCCTGTTTTACTGCATCACTGCCAGTGCCCTCTGACACCAGGTAGCCAATGGGCAGAGAGCTGGGGCAGGAGTGTCATTGTGGGGCAGGGATCATCTGGCTGGGTTATAAGGCCTGCACCCCACTCACCAGCTGTGCAAATGCATGCCAGATCATCAAATTTCCCACATCTACGTTGTTCCCCCTTTGCAAAACAGGTAAGAGTTGTGTGACCCTCATGGCTTTTGTGAGCAGGGAGAGTTAATACAGAGCAGGGCCTGGTGCCATTTGTGGCTTCTGTGGCTATTGTTGCCATTGTTATTAATGCTAATTGCACTGGTGGCAAGGGTGGCCACTATCATTAGCCATCTGAAGGGTGTCCAAAGGCCATGTTTTGCAACCATTCCAGGCTAGGTAGGTTCATCTTTAGTTCTCGCAGACCAAAAGATAGATTTTTTTGGATAGATTTTTACAGGCCTTTAATGCTGACCAGGGACAGACCAGCTTTTTTCTCAGTATTTCTCTGGCTCTTTCCAGTCTAGTCCTGGTGTGGTTGTAATGCCTCAGGGTGGTGCCGCCCTCAGACAGGTGTTCCATTTATACATATTCATGCCCAGTGCTCCCTGGGCCCACCCAGGCATCTGTAATTACAGGTGGGCTTGCAAGACCTAAGTGCAGGAGGACACTAAGAGCAGGAGGGTGGAAAAAGCTGGATTTTTAACTCATTTACCCTACAGGCCACTTCCCACATGCACAACTGGCCATGGCTTTTACTTTCTTTTTTAGGGTCCTCAAGAAAGCATGAACATTTTGCAAGTGGAAATCTTGGGAAGAACTTCATTATTCATCTTACAGGATCAGTAGAAATTAGTGTTCCTAATTAACCCTTACATCTCCACTGCTAGGTACCAGTGCAGGGAGCAGAGAGGTGAAAGAGTCTGGTCCCGGAGGTAGAAGAGGCTGATGCAGGTGGTGGGGGAGAGGACAGGGGTTGGGGGGTGGGGGTTGGGTTGCCAGAGAAGAAAGGCTGCTTTAGGAAAACGACAGTAAATTTGCCACCAGGAGCACAGCTGAACACTGGGCCACACTTCCTTTAGCTCAGTGCTTCTCAGACTGAGAAATACAGCGGTGTTACGTGTAGAGCTTCTGCCCAGCTTGTTGGCTCCTACCCTGTGTCTCTGATATGGCAGGTCTGGGGTAAGGCCCAAACTTAGTCTGGCAAGTTTCCAGGTGAGCCTGTACCTTGAGAACCACTGCTTTAGACCAAAGATCTTCTTCAAATGTTTAAAAGCTAGGGAACCCTTTGTTCCAATGAAACTTTTTGGAGACAAAAGGAAAATAATGAATAATATGATGGTGTTGATGAAGTGTAAGAATAGAGAAACTGGAAAGGATAAGAGCAGAGATCAATTTCACACTAGGAGGTGGAGGTAGAAGGGATTAACAGCCAGTAACCCAACTATAGAAACAAAAGACCCTTAGGTATCAACATCCAGATCAGGAAGTGCAACACCCAATCAGACTACTATAGCAAGCCTCATAGCTCAGGCCAAAAGTAAAGATATGGAAATTGAGCTCATTATCTCCGGAGCCCATTGTAGAAGGTCCTTTCAAATTCAACATAGCTTAAACAAGCAAGTCACTCCAAGAAGGAGGGAGCTTCTCCCAAAGAGAAGACGCTATCAGTGCAGTCTCTGCACTGGCTTGGGGCAGGGGGTAGCTGTCCTTCCACCCACCTCTCACTGTGCAGGTGCTTCCTTTCACCAACTTTCTCCTCTGCAGGGCAGCAGCCTTCTACCTGACATGACCTGTACCGTGCTGGGGCTTCTCTCACCGACCTCCCTCAGTGGAGGCTGCTCTCCTCAAGGCCACCCTCCTGCAACCATGCAGGCCTCTCAGCAAAACTGTCCCTTTCAGGGCAGCTTTTCTGCCCATTTGTGTCTATGCAAGCGTCCTTAACTCTTCTGCCCCTTTCCCTAATAAACCTGCTCTTTAAAGTAACTGACATTGGGGCCTCCCTGGTGGCACAAGGAGTTGAGCACCACACTGTGGGGCTTCCACAGCCACTGCAGCCAGAGTTCGATTCCCCAGCCAGGGAAGGGACCCACATGGTGCACCAGACCTTGCCTGTCTCGCCTGCTGCTCCCCTCAGCAGTGTGTTTCAGTTGATCCTCCTGTTCTGCTCCCCACCCTGTCTCTAATGAATCCTCTCACCCCCACACCTCTGGCCTGTACCCCAGCTCTTGTATGCATAAATAAATAAAATCTTCTAAAAAAGAAAATACCGTCTCCGCCTCATGGAGAAACTCTCCGAGTTTCTCTCCGAGTGCCCCTGAACAGGGAGCTTTGGTGAAACCTTTCCCATAGTGAACCCAAGAACCCTGTTGTCCAAACTTACAGACTCAAAAAAAAAGACATGAGTGGGGATTTAGGGGTGCTTTACTGAACACTTCCTAAATTCCAAACTGACCAGACATTCTGAAGTTGACCATCCATCAAACAATGGAAAACCCAGGTCTCAAAGTGTAGACCATAAAAAAAACTGGTCACAACGGCATGATATTCAGGTTCTGTTTCAATCACCCTCTAGATGGTTCCAACTTGTTCAGGTTTAAGAAACACTGATTACACCAACTGTGCTGATTTTGTAACAGGGTGGTCCCCAGGAAAAGGAGAAGTTCCAAAATCCCGGCCCCACCCTAAGTGGGGTAAAGCTAAGCAAAAACTAAAAAATGCTAAAAAAAAATAAAAATAAAAAGACAAAAGAAAGGAAAAATAAATAAAAAGCAGCAAAAAAAAAATGTGGAGGAAGCACATAAAACAAAAACATAAAAACACTGTGCTTGCTTTTTAGTCTTAAACTACTTAAAACAAATGTAAATAAAAGACCCTTGGGGAAGTTAACAATGGCAACTTTCATCTTAATTTTAATTTTACTCTTTCCCTCCCAAATTTATCTAACTCATTCTAACCCTTTTCTATAAATCTCCACTAAAAAGTCCTTTTAAACTTACAGCAATAACTTTTAAGCCTTACTTTAAGTCAATCCTATGTAACTAAACTTTTACCTTCAAAAAATTAAATAACTTTAAATGCTTAATTTAGTAACTATATTCTTTGTATTTTCTGTATTGTTCCCTAATTATATTAAAATTCCTTTCCATTAAAAGCCTTATGTTATCTTAATGCGGCAAGTAGCAAAACCCATTAAAAAAAAAAACAGGTTTAAAGGTTCTGGAGTATAACAGTAAAGACACAAAACCAAAAATGAAAAGACAAGGACAAATTGGGGACACTTGGTGGGGGGGGGGGGAAGAAGGGGAGGGTTGAGGGCAGATGGGAGCACAGGGGACTGAGGTGATGGTGCACTGGTGAGATGGTGATGGGGAATACATGGGGATTACAATTGATGTCAAATATATATAAGTTAAAAAAAAGGGTTCTGGAGTGCCCCTCTCCCTGCCCTGTAACAATTTCAGTTATGCGCCCATGGCCCACCTCTGTACCATCCTGGCAGGCAGGCCTAGGTCTCCAGAGGCCCCGTTGCCATCTCTCCCAGCCTACCGCAAACACAAGCAAACTTGCACTTGAGCCCCGGGTCCCAAGTCCTTTTCTTTCTGTGATCCCTCACTTGGGAGTGGCACAGCCAAGGACTATTGCTCACCATGTGCTCAGCTCTGATGGATGCTTTAGACACATTAATTCCAAACCAAGTCCATATCTGGGGCCAGCACAGCAGGGCCTTTATGCCACCACACTGCCCGCCCCATGTACCTGTGACACCCTCACCTACCATGGAGGGCACCTTGACAGGCTTTGGCCTTCTTTCATTGTATTGGGTAAAGGACCTTTTCAGAGAGGATCTCTAGCTTTCATTGCCATGAACCAAAAATGATTACCTAGAAACTCCAAAACCCTACAGCATTGAAAATAATAAAACAGTAACATCTAGAAGTCTGTTTTCTGGATCAGAGCCTACACAGAATCTTCCCTCCTGCCTGAGGAGGAACTTGAGTGTGTGCAGGCAACTGAGCTTTGTAGAAAAGGAGTTTCTTCCACCCTTTCCACAGGCAGCTCCATTTCCAAGAGCAAACGCTCCAGAGACTGGCCCGCAGCCAGTGTGCTTTCATTCTTGAATGTGCAGTGACCCCATGCGGCCATTTCTCAGTATAGCCACTTGTACATTCCAGGTTTTCATCATTTGGAAAACCATCAAGTTGATGTCTTCAGTTACAAGTTTTGCTTTCATTTCACCGAGGAGAGGCGAAAGAAGCAGTTCTGACATAGAGGAGAGAGGCTGAACTTGCCTTTCCCTTTCTCATGCTGACCGTGGTACCCTGGTACTGAGGGCTGAGTGCGCCCCCTGGAGGCAGCGTCAGGAGACCGCGGCGTGGTGATCAGGTCAGTTAACCTCAAGGTCTATTTCTGCCCTCTATGGCCCCCTTGCATGCCTGATTCTTCCTCTCCCCCAGCCTAGCTGCTACATCTGAGAAAAGATAAAGGGACACAGGTGAGATGGAGAAGACTTATTTGGTGTAACCTCCAGAGAGTAGATGGAAATGGGGGTCTGCTTTGTGAGGGGTGGGATGGTCCATAGGGGTGATCCATGCCACTTCTTCATTTTATAAATAAATGAAAGTGAGGGCCAGGCTTATCAGGAGATCTCTGCTTAAGACTTTCCAGCAAGGATTTGCTTTTGGCTGCTAGTATTATGTCGAGTTACAGTAACTTAAATATGGTAGAAATTGTTCTCTTTTATAAAACCTAAAGTCCCTCAGAGGTTGGTGACCCAGGGATGCTATGTGGCTCCACAATGTCACCTGTGACCCCAATTCCTCTGCCTTCTGCTTCATCAGACTGGAGCATGACTCCTCTCCCCAAGTTACATCCTGATCAAGTAAGGTGGCTACAGCTCCACCCACCAATTCTGAGATCCAGGCAGGGAAAATAAAAAGGAACAAGGACAAAAGTTCATTTGCAGAGATATAAATTTCCTTTAAAATAGTCTTTCCGTATTTCCATAATGTCCCTTATCTCTTTTCAGTCATTCCTACCTGTAAAGGAAGCTTGGCACTGCAGTTCTGTAACTTGATCCTATTCCTAAAAATAGGGGAAGGATTAAAAATAGTTCATCTGTAAACAGTGATAACAATAGCTACGATTTCTACTGTGCTTCTGTGCTTGCATGCAATCCCATTTGTTCTCATAATAATCCTGTAAAATAGTTTATTCCTATTTCACAGGTGAGGAAAATGAAGCTTAGAAATTAAGGTAGTAAATGGTGACTACAAAAGCTGAACATATATCTGATTCCAAATCCCATGGTCTTAATCTCATAGCATCTTCTGAGGCAGAACCAGATTTTTTGACCCAAGAGTGACACTTCAAAGCTGCTCCCTTAGCATAGTTCTCATTGATTCTTAATTGAAAATGGCAAGAAAAGACACTAAACAGGGGCCTCCCTGGTTGAGCAGGTTGAGCTCAGCACTGTGAAGCATTCATGGCACAGCAGCGTGAGTTCAATCCCCAGCCAGGGAGAGGACCCACATGGTGCACCAGACCTCTTCTGACGTGCCTGATGCTCCCCTCTGCAGTGTATTTCAGTCAATCTGCCTGTTCTGCCCCCCACTCTGTCTCTGGTGAATCCTCTCACCTCCAGAGACTCTGGCCTGTACCACAGTTCTTGTGTGCATACATAAATAAATCTTAAAAACAAAACTCTACACAGCTCTTTTGGAGGAGGAGGCTGTTGCTCTGCCTTTGCCACTATCAGAAAAAGGTAGAGTGTTCAAGAAAGTTTGACCAGACCCATTTCACCCACTCTCTCCATCTTTTTTCTGTCCTGCTGCTGATTTTATGCTCACAGCAAAACCTTCCACATGATTCTGGGCTGTTATGACTTTAACACCCTATTAGCCTGTCACCTTGAGTCCAGAATTTTAAGAAATCATTTAAATGTGTAAAACAGATAAATCCTTTTGCCTTGCAAAAAAGGTTATGGGTTTGTAAGACTCCAGGGTTCGGCATTTTTAAATGTAAAATATTTTTAGGTTTAGCTACTTGATGGGATGGCCCAAGAATAGAGAAACCTAAAACTACATTGTGTGACACACTGCCAGTTGAGGATCACCTGGAAGTTAGGATACGTGACGGTCAGTGGGAAAGTGGTGTTGCATTTATAAGTGGACTTTTTCCTCTCACCTCTCCCACAAAGGGAAGTCCAATTCTCTCGGATGTCTAAAAGTGAGAAATGCCAAGAGTACTCCACCAGCAATTGCCTGTGCAATGATGACTGTGCTGTGTTCTCCGGAAGCCATTTATCACAGGACTGCAGTTAAAACTTTTACTATTTTGGTGAAGTCCTTTGAAAACCCATCAGGTACTGGCTGCATGGCTGATGGGAATCCCTGCCACACCTCACAACCCTGCACCTCTTTTTTGCAATATTGCAGTATTTCCAGAAGATGGTGCAAAACATCTCCTGTCCTTTAGAAGAGAACTTCACCAAAATGGCTACTCTCCCTCATTCCGTTTCCTTTTTCCCTGCTATCCTCTCCCTCCTTTCTCTCGGTCCCCCACTTTTTCCCTTATTCATCAAATACCATTGAAATCTTAGAGCTGAACTCTGTGCAAGATACTGGGGAGAGGAATTAAGAGGGTGCTTGCTTTTGAGGAACCCAGAGCAGGATTGCTGAGGGAGCTGTGTCATTCTTGAGCTTCACCATCTCAGCTTTTGAGTTTTTTGGTGTTTTGTTTTTTTTTTTAAGATTTATTTATTTATGCATACAAGAACTGGGGTACAGGCCAGCGGTGGGGGTGGGTGAGAGGATTCACTAGAGACAGAGTGGGTAGCAGAACAGACAGATAAACTGAAATGCACTGCTGAGGGGAGCAGGAGGTGAGACAGGAGAGGTCTGCTACACCATGTGGGTCCTCTCTCAGCCGGGGATCAAACTCCTGCTGCAGTTGGCTGTGAATAGCTTCATAGTGCTAAGACTTAACCCCTTGCACCATCATGGAGGCCCCAGCTTTTGAGTTTTGAAGTGAGCAGACTTGTCATGTCTCTCTTCAGGTCCAACTCCATACTTACTTTGTGTGAGTGCCTTCATCTCTCCAAGTCTCAAGTTTCCTAATCTATAGGAATGGGAATAAAAATGAACATAAGTACAAAATAGACTTCCCTCCCCTCAAAGTTTTCATAAAGTTGGTGTGAGTTAACACATATAAATCACCACATATTTAAAACATCACTCATCCTTTCACTCATTCTGTGAGACACTTACTACATGACAACAATGCAAAGAATGCTGTCCTTCTTTTGAGGCATCCAAAACAGATAGAAGGGTTGGTCTGTGCTCTAGGGAATGGTACCTATTTTTTCATGGTAGATACTTGCCCAGTACATTTTTGAACACCTTTTTTAGTGAAAGTAAAAATGCATCAGCTCTGAAAAATCTTCAACTGCATCAGCTCTGCAAAATCTTCAACTGAAAAGAGGAAAAAGCAGCCCTACTGCTAGTCAGCCTGGGAAGACAGATAAAGACAGTTGCAAAGGTCACAGGAAACATCATTTGTCCCAAGGTCAAACTGCCCTCAGAAAGTGTCATAGTGACCACCTCTCTGTTTGACCACTGCTTTCTGACCACTGGGGTCGCAGAACTGATTTGCTACTTCCATTTTCACTAGGGCAGTCAAAATGCAAAGCCATCCTGGCTGCATGAAAGCTCCCAACCCTTTGCTAATCCCCAGGTGTCCTGATGCCTCCCAAAAGCAGCAGCCACTGGTGCTGACTCACTTCCCTTAGCCCCTGCTTAGATCCTTCAGCAGGAGCCTGGATGTCACAAAAGATGCTTTCATGCCCTCTCACTGAGCAGCAGTCCCCATTCTGCTAGTGTCCTCTGGACAGTAATTGGATTTTGTCCACACATAGGATATGCCTGTTGGTCCTGGCTGATCAAGCTTTCACACCAAAACCTTGCTATTTTGTTGCCTGCCCAACAGCTAGATGTGGACACAACCTCAACCAGATTCTCAGAGATCCTCCCAACAAGTTGAGCAAGAGGAGGGATGGGAACTCCAAAGAATCCAGACTTGGGAAGTATGCTGGAGAAAGTTTAAGATCCTTTGAGGGGGACCCTGGCAGTTTCTGATGTCCAGTCCCAAGTACCCCTGAAAGCACCCACAACGCTGCGTGCCTTAGATATTGCTGGGCATGCTGCTGGCCTTGAGTGGTGTTTTCATTGGCAGGCTGAAAGGTCCACTACTCTCCTGTCTGCAAACTTCTGGGCCTGATGTTCTACTTCCTGCAGTCACCTGATAACTTTCTAGATAAAATTATTCAGAAGTTTGAAACTAAGCAGTTTTCAACCGCCATTTGCACTGAGGACCAAGATGGACCACATTCACTCATTCTAATGGCACGCACCAGAGGCCTACATGGTGCCTGGGGCTGACAGGCATGAACTGCAGGGGTGAGAGGCCAGTGTACTGCAGCCAAGTGGAGGGAGCATCTTGCTCCCCATCTAGAATAGCTCCAGGTACAGAGTGGCGAGGGAGGAGGTCTAGACCAGCTCTTGAGGGAAGAGCTCCACCATCTCCCTGTCTTCCACTGAGGCGGGCACACAGGAAGCCAGGTAGGCAGTCCTACTGACCATTTCTGCCAGAGCTTCTCCAGGATGACTGTGCATCACGAGCCTCCAGGCTGGTGGACCATTAAGCACAGATGGCTGAATCCAACCCCATATTATCTGACTCAGGTCAGATAGGTCTGGCATGGAGTCCCTAAATGTGCATCTCTAACAAATTCCCAAGTAGTGCTGAAGGTGCTGGTCTGGGACCACACTTCAAGAACCACTGAATTAGAGGGTGCTCTACTAGAGTCTGGTCTGTAGATCCTCTTACCCCATCTCTCCCTTCTACTACTATCCTTGGGCCACTAATTCTTCATTGATGGGGCCACAAATGCTTCAGGTTAGTCCCTGCACCACCCCCATCCCCATCAAAGCAAACAGGAGGATATTTTTCTAGGTGGATCAGGCTACAGGGCAAGAGATAGCTGTTCCAACTTGAACATGGATTTGAGGGCACCATCAGTGTTCTATTTCCCAGACCTGGGCGAACAAGTAGGTCTGACCCTTCAGTGGCCCATGGGAGATGCTGGTTCTGGATTAGTTGGTTCTTGTTTTCCAGGCAGTGGGCCATGCAGTAACTCATCAGCCCTGGGGACACGTGGGCATTCACTTTCCATGAGTGAGGACAGGTAAGAGACATGGCACAGCTTCTATGGTTGAATGAGCGGCAGTGGCTTCAGTCTGCTCCCTGGGAATTGGGCATAATACCTGATGCCAAGGGTTCAGAGCTGCCAGCTCAAGACTTGGAGGAAGGAAACGGGGTTCATAGGGGAGGGAATGTAGTATGAGTCCCCTAGGGGGTGATGGGTAGATTATGAATGTGAAGTGTGTGCTCAGCCCCTGCCCCCACCCCTTTCTCAGCCCTCCCCTAACCCTAGGACTGCGAAGATTCTTGAGGGGCCTCCCTCTTCCTGATTCAGTGACTACCGACTCTAGGCCAGGTGTTCATGCCACAGATGCTGTTCGGAATCTGCTAGACTCCCCTCACAGCATAGCCTGTGTTCTACCCTTCGGACACCCAGCTCTCTGTAAAGAGCTGGAATGATGTTAACCAGAGGCAGTGATCTTTCCAGGATGAAGGTCAAGTCAGAGACAAGAATCCAGGAGGGCTGGCATCCGGCTCAGACCTGGATGAGACTGTGATGGCTCACCCTGTCACTTTGGGTTCAAATGAAGTACTGGGTCCCCCTTGAACTTGAGTGTGACAACCCCCTCTCCAGTTTGAAATACTTTTTATATTATAACTCTCTTCACCATAGTCCCTCGGGACTGTAACCCACTATGGTCTTACTATATTCAATACTTTCTGTGGTTTTTTACTCTGTTCTTTCTCATTGTTTGGAAACAATGATCATAACCCACTAACTTAGCACCATGACACCCTAATGGCTCCAGGCTCGTTGTCACAAGGCTCCACAGTGAACCGGCAGCTGCCTCACATGAAGCAGCTTCCCATTTCCATGGGATGAAGTGCCCCCCAAACCAATGGAGCACAAGTTTCAAAGGACGCGGCAACTCAAGATTGGACAGTGGCTTAGCAGAGCACCAGGCTAAGGTGCCCCCTTTCTGCCTGCCCTCTACCAGCAGGACATGGAGGTCTGGGGGCTGCTGATCCCAGATGAGTCCACCACAACATGTGGTCACAGAGGGGATGACTTGCCCTGGAGCTCCTTCTCCTCTTGGCCTAGCTCATTGGTAACCTCTTGGCCTAGCTCAGTGGTAACCCAGCATGGCTGTGACTATGACACAGCTGAGGCATCAATGGCTCAGCTGCTACCCATTTTCTGCAGCACTTCCCTCACTCAGAAACAGGAGGACTCAAAATGCCATAAACAGGCCAGTACCTTGACAACGTATTTGCTGGTACATTTTGCTTTTATGTGGTTTTATTCACATGTTGATTTCCACTGCAGCTTCTTCTGTGAACTTCAGAGCTTCTTCTGTGAACAGAACCAGGGTGTGTCCTGGCCTGTCCAGGGATGGGTGGTAGGAAAGCACCACAGAAAACAGCTCTGGGTACAAACAGCTATTCCCTGACCCATCTCCCTGGCTCCAGTCACAGGTTGGACTCTTCTGGAAAACAAAACATGCCAAAAATGTCATTTTCCAGCAGCAATCAATTTGCCTTTGGTTGCAAGCTGAGCTTCTAAGGTCCTGCTATTTATTCATTACCAGGGCAGTGTTTAAGCTAATTGCTTGGCTCTGGTCCTCAGAGTTTTACTGGAAAAAACTTTCCTTTTTACAGTAAAGCCTTTCCTCAAAAATGCATTTCTGAGTCTTGGAGTGGTGAAGAAATAAAGGAAGAGGGGCCTGGAAGTACAGCCCTGGCTGTACACTGCTGCACACATTGTGGCCACCCATCCTCAGAAGCAGCCTATGCTCTCAGCAGCTGAACCACAGCTTTGCCTGGTCTGCAAGGACACCAGACATATTATTGCTGCATATGGGGAAAATGTTACTCGGGGCCCCCCTGACGGCACAGGGGGTTAAGCATCACACTAGGAAGCATCCGCAGGCAGCCACTGCAGCACAAGTTAGGTCACTGGCCAGGGAGGGGACACACATGGTACAGCAGACCTCTCCTGCCTTGCCTGCTGCTCCCCTCAGCAGTGTGTTTCATTCCATCTGCCTGTTCTGCTCCCCACTCTGTCTCTGGTGAATCCTCTCAACCCCCACTCCTCTGGCCTGTACCCCAGTTCTTGTACGCATAAATAAATCCTTAAAAAAAAATGTTACTAGTTTCTGTTTCCTATCCATAACTCTTTTCTTCCCCCTCTTTCTAAAACATTATACTTGCTGTTGTTCTAGCTAGATTCTGAGATTTCATGTGAAACACCAATCCCAGACAGAGTGAAAACTTATCAGCATCTCTAAGGCAACTTTCAGCTTGAAGAGCATAGGGGGTCTCTCACTCTCCACAGAACTGTCCCACTCCTCTTACTGAGGAGGACTTTTGACATTTCTAATGACATTACTAATAATGACTTGTGGAAACAAAAAGAAACTTCTGAATAACAACTTTTTTCAATAATCATGCTAGAATAAGAACTTGATTTTCTCTTTAGAAACCAAAACAAAATGGTTATAAGCAATGGTGATCAAAATATATGTAGTCAAAATAAGAACAAAGTATCATAGTTGTCAGACAATAAAAAGTGTGTAGTATATTGTGATGAGTGTGCTATGCCAGTTTCTAAAAATGCTAATTTAATACTTAAAAATTCTAATAAACATACACTTTTATGTATTTGCAATTTTGTGTTCCTCTTTTTAAGAAGCACTTTTCCAACCGCCGCCCCCCTCCAAATTATATAAGCTTCAGTTCCTATAAAATCTTACCTGCTTAGGGTAGAACTGATCTCAAAAAGTACTTGGAGTTTCAGAAAGCCACCAACTCCTGTCTAACTAGAACTTATGAATGTGAACTTGGATAACAGAGTCTTTCAGATATCAAGTTAAGATGGGGTCATCTGGAAATAGAGCAGATCTTATAGCCAATAACTAGTGTCCTTACATAAGCGGAAGATCCCTCCCCGCCATTCCTATCCCACCCTATGGACTTTATTCCTCATACCATTGTCACTTGATCAGCTTTTACCAGCCTGTATGCTTTCAATAAATGGCACAAGAACTTCTGCTCAAGTCTTGCCTTGAGAGTCTTGCCTAGCAGAGTCTTTCCTTGCAAACCTGCTCCACAACTACTGTGTCCCTCACTGCATTCAGCTGCCAACTGGCAACAAAGGTCCCGTTGCAACACTAGAGCAAGAAGGGCTTCTCCCTAAAGCCTTTGGAGACACTATGGCCTCGACAATACCTTGATTTTGGACTTTTAACCTCCAAAACTGTGAGAAAGTAATTTCTGTTGTTTAAAGCCAGCACGTTTGTGGATAATCAGTTGGAGCAGCCCTAGAAAACTAATGCAATATTCTATGCTTTGATTTTATCTAATTTTCATTCTACCCATTTATTTGGGAGCAAGTGTTTATTATAAGAACATTCACAACACTATAAGTTTTATTTACTCCAAATATCACATGTTAGACATACCATTTTGATTAATGAATATGAACAGTACAAGAATACATGAAGCAAATATAAATATTGCAACATTTAAATCTGGTCTCACTTAAGCAATAAGAAAAGCCAAATATTGTTACTGTACTTTAAAATCTGATTTGCAGTTAGGAAGTAAAAGGGAAGTCAAAGCAATAATGTTTATTGTTATGAACGTGATAACACATTGCCTATCTCTAAACAAGTAAAAGCATTAGTCGAGGTTATTTATATCTACTCATTTGTTCAAATCTGCTCTTGTGATTAAATGGAAAAACAAAACAAAACACCAAGTTCTTGACTGGTGAAATCGTCTCACAAATACAAAATTCTAATTGACACCATCCTCCAAAGAGCAATATATAAAATGAGATTTCCAACTTCTCTATTAACAGTATTTCCAGAATTCAGTGGAAAATTGTGTATAAGTGGACAGCGATCAGGATGGGGAGAGGTGAGTTAAGCAGTATGAAGAGATAAGTCAGCTCTGATGAAACTGTGAGCAGCACAAAACTTGACCAAACTATATTAAAAGATAAGAGTAAATAATGATCCCTGAAAAATAAAAAAGTTAGAGATAATTCATGTTGTAAACGCCACTATTTTTAAGGGTCACATATGCCAATCTACCCTCATGACTCCCTCAGCGTATTCTGTTACTTATTTAGGTACAATCTTTCTGCTGGGAACTGTGACAGGCCAAGGGAGGGAATGAATCCTTTGCTGTGTGACTGCAGGCAGTGGCTTAGCTGCTGAATTTCTGCACAGACAAGAGGTTGTGCCTATGGGTTTAGGAGAAAAACCTATTCATTTGGAAAGTATAAACCTCCAGAGGCTATAGACCAAAATTTTAGCATAAGCTTGTTTAATCATACTTTTTATATTTTGTGATATTTTGACATCTTGGAGGCATTACTGACTGAGCAGAGACTGCCCTTCTCAGGAATGACCAATTCTTAGAAATGGCAAAGGGCTTAACAGGGAGCATAACTTTCATATGAAAACTAACTGACCCATAGGAAGATGTGGTATGTATGTATGTATGTACACACACACAATGGAATATTACTCAGCTATTAAAAAGATGCCATTTGCAACAACATGGATGAAACTGGAGGGGGTTATGCTAAATGAAATAAATCAGAAGGAGAAAGACAAATGCTGAATGATTTCACTCATATGTGGAAGGTAGAGAAACAAAACAAAGGAACAGCAAAACTAAGTCAAAACAAACATTAGAAATATGATTGCAAAACTGAGGTTACCAGAAGGGGAGGATGCAGGAAAGGGAGCAAAGGAGGGAGGGAATTCAATGGACATGGTGGAGAACTAATAGTGCTTTCGTGGTAGGTAACAGACATCTGAGAAGGTAAGAACCTATACCCTCAAATCATATGCAGTGCTGCAAGGCAACACTAATAAAAAATACTAAAAAAGAAAAAGGAAAAATCTTACTACAACAGAGGGACCAACCTTGGCACTGTAGTGCTGCTATGGGCCTGATGGATAGTACTACCAAGAAGCCCACTGTGCTCAGTTGTCTCCTCAGCAGAGCCATATTGTGCTGGTGAGTGCTCCTGCATTCGAACCTTCTGTAATGCAAATTTCTCTCTCTCAAAAGGGGAAAATGCTTTTGAATTTGGACAACAAACTGGATGAAAACCTGGATCCTGATTATTTTAATGCAACCCCACCATACCAGGATCCCTTCCATTCACTCAGATGTTGATGCTTTCCCTAGAAAAGAATAAACTCCTTCAATTTCTACCTGATTATTTATGGTCCACATCCTCTATGGCTATTGGATATATCCATTTTGCCACCCTTTCACACACAAAATCTTTACCTAATATCGAATAGCTTCCCTTTAAGCCTGGTGCCATTGAGGATACTGGGCCAATTATAGAGGACTGCCTAATAAAAGGGGTTAATAATCCCCTGCACTAGCCATGATAATACCCCTATCTATTCTTCCAATAGGAAAGTCAAATGGAAGAGGTTGGCAACTTGTTCAGGACTTGAAGGAACATAAATTTCATAATTATTATGCACCACCATCCCACAGTTCCAAACTCTCACACTTTGCTGTTAGTCCTACAGAAAGCAAAAACTTCACAATAATAGACATATGTAGCTTTTTCTTTAGTATTCCTGTAACTCCAAAAAGTCAACTTCTTTTTTTTCCCATGCTACAGAACCATGGTCCAAACACTAGGGAAAATGCTGCTAGCAAAAATAATTTCCACTTAGGGAATTCCTGCTAAACTTCACAGTGCTGAAGGAAAACAATTACTGGAATATTTGGCCTGTACTATTAAAGGAAGTGACATGTTTTGCAGGCTGTCAGTGAGAGTGGCCCCAACTGGAATGTTGTACTGTCTGGGCTTTTTGATAAGCAGTAAGTCCTGGGAACAGGGAGAAAGAGCGACCTAATGATCCACAAAAAGAACTCCAGAAGGCACCATTCAGTTAGCAAGAAGACAATGCAGAATGCTCAGCCCCAGAAATTTTCCACTCCGTGAAACCCTTAAAAATCTAAGTCCCCTAACTATACAGTGGCAACTTATTCATGTACCCTCTCCAAGAGAAAAGCTTTGTTTCAGTTCCTTTGCCAATAAAACTATCGCTAAATTTTGGGTATCAGCGTTAAGTTCTTTCCATGATTGGGACAAGAACAGAGGAGGACAGGACCCTGGATGGCTTGTCCTGGATCATGTGACATTTTCAGTGAGTTTGAGCAGCCTGTCCAAAAATCCAGGTTTGGGTGACTAAAATGGCTTTTGTCTGGCTGGGCACAAACTGCACCACTTTCCTCCCCCCTCTTAGGTGGAGTCTCCTAGGCTGGATGCAAACTGTATGCTTTTACTACCTGAGTAAGGGTCCAAATTATGCCTCCTAACACCCCAGGCACCACCCCAGCTTAAGGATACTATCTCTGCACAGCATCATGATCCCCACCCTTAGTATCCTGAGTGAGATGACTGCTGGGAAGGGGGCATTCTTTTCTGACATAGATGGGAAATAAGTCACCCTCTGCCTGCAGTCCTTTGCAGTATATACTGAGACACTGGGACTTCTTGCTCCCAGACACTGTGTAAAACCGCTTGTCTTCTGCACCAGTGCCTGGCTCCAATACAAACTTGGTGGTGGCAAACTTGGCTCCTATAAATTACAATACCATTCTCTAGCTGGATCACTTTTGCCACAGTAGAGGTGGAAGGTGAAATGCTGGGGACTGAAGTGAGGGACTGGCCACAGCTGGTTAGACACAAAAACACTGATTCAAAAAAATACCTGCACCCCTATGTTTATAGCAGCACTCTTTACAATAGGGAAGACCTGGAAACAACCTAAATGCCCAAA
>JAGFMF010012281.1:1458737-1480957 GCA_019455555.1 Galemys pyrenaicus
GAGATGGTGATGGGGAATACATGGGGATTACAATTAATGGCAAGTATATGTAAATTTTAAAATATTTTAATAAAAGAAAAAAAATGAAATAAAAAAAAAGAAAAAAAAAGATCTTTATCTATTGCTTTTCCTGTCCTCATGGTCATGAATAAAGTGGGTTTGTGTGTGTGTGTGTGTGCATTTTGTTTTTGCCTTAGAAACATACTTGGTCTCAATGAAGTAGGGCAAAAACAATAACTTTGAAAAACAAATGGGATCAAAAATGAAAGAGAAACAATAGATACAAGAGAAATCCAGAGTATAATAAAAAATTACTGTGAAAATTTGTATGCAAACAAGTTCAACAGTCTAGATGAAATGGACAAATTCTATACAATCATCCTAAGCCAAATAAGTAAAACAGAAAATCTGAACAAACCAATTGCAACCAAGGAAATTGAAACATTTTCTTTTTATATGCCACAGATATATTTGGTTAAAAATAAAACCCTGTGCTTTAAAACAAAAAGACATCACCCACATTTATTTCCTTTTAATTCATTATTATCTTTCTCCTTCATTTTTCACTTTTCTATCATTTGATGGAAATCATCTAAAATTTATAGAATAGTACAAGCTAAAGTAATTGAAATAGTGGGTGAAAGCATGAAAGAAAGGAGAGAAGCGAAATAGAAGAGTGCTTTGGGAAAGCAGCTTCAAAATTATAATGGATGCTGTGTAATACACCTAGATTAGGCAGTGAAGTACACTGATGTAACAACTTGCAATATTCAAGTAATTTTACAACAAAGTGATAGTATCTTATTTCATGGTTATTTCTACCAGCTATAATTTTGTTCCTTAAAAGTTCAAAAGTCTCTATGCAAGACTTGATTTATGGTAAGGGCTGAGGCATAACTTTCTAAATATTCTTGGTGTATGTTTTGTTTGGGGTAGGATCTAACAGAGAAAGGATACCTTTGTGGCCATAAAAATGGGATAACACTCCAAAATTTGGTACATGAACTTAAAGTTAAATTTACATTAGAATTTAAAATTACTGTGGTTATATGAATAAAACTTAAAGTTTTAAATTGCTTCCATTTGGAACTTTACAAAATATCCTTTCAGTTTTGAAGACAGAGGATATATAGGAGATATAATAACCCTGAAAACTTCATGGGCTTTTAGAATACTATCATCAGAATACCAGTTGTAGAATATGAAGACCCAGATGGACTTATACTAAAAAACTCATTCAAATGAATGAATGGAAAATTCTAAAGCGTGTATTGTACTTTAAATATTGTATGTAAAGAATAAAAAATATTCCCCCATACTGTTATTGTTCTAAGTAGATTCTGTATTCTAAAGTCACTAGACAATTAGTGTTGGAATATTTTTAGTAAAATTAACTAAGGATGACCTGACTTTGAAGGAGTTAAATTTATTACATTACAATTAGAAGTTACATTATTTTCTGAGAAGTCCTTGGAAATTTCATCTCTGTGACAGAAAAAAATGAGGGGCCAGCAGGGAGGAGAAAAAGGACTGACATGGTTTATATCAATTTGCAGCAAATCAGAGTTTGTGCTTCTCTCTTTTTAAGTTTTTAAAAGGAAGATTCCTTTACACTATGAATTAAAATATTGATTTGACTTCTTAATAAATAATGTAATACAAGAGCTCAGGAAATACAAGTCTACTCCTGCTTTGCCCTGTTCGGACATGTAATGCTGGACTTGTCAAGAAGTGATCATAGTCAACCTCCTTTGAAGTAAAAAAAACTGTTGCTCTAATATGCATCATTACCGTTGTAAGTAAAGGCTTTTACACAAGAAGAATCAGAGTAAAAAGATGATTCACAAGGAGGCAGACAGAATCAGAAAAAGATAACTTACCAAAAGACAAAGACAATTCAAATGTATCATGAGGGTGGGGATGGGGAGGGACTGGAATGAGGGCAAAAAGAGCACAAGGGACTGAGGTGACGGTGCACTGGTGAAATGGTGGTGGGAACTCCATGGGGACTACAATTGATACCAAATATGTATAAATAAATTAATTTAATTTAAAAAAAGAGGGCCTCCCTGGTGGCGCAGCGGGTTAAGCAACACACTATGAAGCAAACCGCAACCACTGCAGCACGAGTTTGATCCCTGCCGCCGCAGGCCAGGGAGGGGACCCACATGGCGCAGCAGACCTCTCCTGCCTCGCCCACTGCTGCCCTCGGCAGTGTGTTTCAGTCAGTCTGCCTGTTCTGCTCCCCACTCTGTCTCTGGTGAATCCTCTCACCTCCCGTGACTCTGGCCTGTACCCCAGCTCTTGTACACATAAATAAATAAAAAAAAAAAAGAAAAAGAAAACTTAATCATTACTGTTAAATGACTATGCATGTAATGACATCTAAAGAGTGAGGCAGAAAAGGCAGTAAGCTTCCAATTGTTAGGGCAAAAAGCCTAATACTCTGAGTACAGAAACTTGACTTCAGGAAGATTCCTAAAAAATTATGATCATATATTGATTATTCAAATACCCCCCCAAATAGCAAAACAATGAAAGATATTCAGTTATGGTTTTTATGTAGAAAAATATTTTCTAACAGAGAAGAAGAATGATCAATGAATAGACAATTTCATGAACTATTTTTAATAAAGCTCTTCTGGCACACTTGACACAGTTTTGTTTCATTTTTTTTTAAAGATCAAGTTAGGTTATAACACCTAAGAAAGCTGAATAATACTGTTAGTGCCTAAATTCTTTTAGCAATACTTAATCAAATTGCCCTTAAATATGTTCAAAATTATATTTAAGATTCACAAGTGAGGGACTGGAAACATGACTGGAAAACACTTTCAAATTTTCTCAAAATAAATTATATTTAGTATTTTCTACCTCCCATGATGAAAATGAGTTTAATAAATTCTACAATTAAAAATATAGTCTTTCTAATAAAATGCTCAATAAATCAATAACCACCAACATTTGATATTATGAAATATATCTTTCTTTGAAAACTCAAAAATCATATACATCTTGAATGAATACAGCAAAACTTTCAGCTGTGATTCTCTCTTTAGTCTGGTTCTCATCATCTTTGACTAAGAACACTGCCCCCTACCCCTCACAGACCAAGAGGCCAACTAAATGCATCAATGGATAGGCCAGTGAGTATGTTCAGTATCTCAGGTTCAAATGGTTATTTCAATTAATATTAGAAATATGCACTGCAAGTGAAAGTTACACATATTGTTCTTTAATAGATAATACCTGGTCTGATCATTGTAAAGCTTGAAATAAAGAAAGATAATTTTCAGGTTGGTGTTTGAGAAAATTTTGATGAACATTTACATCCCAGAACAGCCTTCCACTCCCTGAATATTCTCCTGGTATGTTTCCCTAGAATAGATTTCCATTTCATAGTGGCTTTTTAATGTCTTTATATATTAGTAGATGAAAGTGAATTCAAATTTACTGGTAAGTCTAATTCCTAATACAAATCCTAGCCATATGATGACTATTTTCTAAATTTATAACATCCTTTGAAGCAATGAGAGAGTTATGATTTCAAGGGGTTCCTTGCACAAGGTTTGACTGTGTTTAACATCTAATGCATGTTGAGTTTTAACTCACTTTCACTCAAATCAACTACTAATGTCAGATTTTTTTATACCCAGGGTACACCTTTTTGTATCTTTATACTCACTTGATTACAACATGCAATTTACAACACCTGAACTAATGCAGTACACAAAACACAGTTCTATCCGGTAGCTACTACTTCTTGGTTAAGGGCTAATTTCAGGTCCAGCACTGGACAATGAGTTGAGTCCTCAATTTCACAGACAACTTCACAGTGACACACAAAGCCTAATCACATTTTCAGCTAGCCTGTGCCCTGAGAAATGTTTCCAGAGTAAAACATGGTTCCACCCTTGCTGTCTAGCCACTGAAACATGCTGTTCCCAATGGCAGAGCAAAATACTTTACAGGAAAGGGAATTCTTCTTTCTTGTGAAACCTACGCCACTTGTAATCACAAGTGATGTCCATGCTATCCATGAACCACGAATGAGAAGCATCTGCTTCAAAGAGCTTTTCTGAGTTTGTTTTCCAACCACGGGCTCCATTCAAATTTCAGAATAATCTTGTCCACTGTCAAGATTCAACTAGGCACGGACATTTAAGTAAATGTTTGGTAATTGTTCCATTTTGTAACCTTATCAACAAGCATTTTACAAACTGTGGTGACTGATAACTACTCATCTATGCCTGGCTCTCCTCATAGAAGTACAGAAACCTTGATGGAGCAATTCAGTTATTCCTCTCCCTATTAACCTGCTCTTGCCGACTATTCATCTTACGTGTGATGATGACTAATATGCGCCTAATGGCTAGCAGGCGCTCTTTAAGCGAGGTCATGCCAAGTATAGCCAACTGAGCCTTGCGTTCCAATGGCAACACTGCCAGGATCCACCAGGACCAAGCAGGACCACTAGGATTACTCTGCAAAATGAAAACAAAAATGGAAAACACAGTTATTGCCTAAAATACAAGCTTGGTCTCCTAATACTGTCTTTTGTTTCACCGACAGACATGGACAAAAACTAAATGACACCTTCTATTTTAGGTTCATTTCAATTCATTCAGCCCTTACTGATAAATGTTACATATGTATGTTACATACTGCTTGTTATGTTACATACATACACTTTCATGTTACATATTTAAATACAGAGTGACTCACAAAAGGAAGAGCAAGCAAAGAGTAGCCTCTTCCTGGGGGTAATTCCATGAATCAGTTGCCTCTGTTCTCTTAAAACTTGTCAAGAGTATATCAGAAGAGACCATGATTTTTACCTCCATTTTCCAAAGTACTGGGTAATATAAAGCATAATATTATAAAAGCCAAGATTTGTGCAGAAGTACAATAAATCTTATAATAAAGTAAAAGTGACAGATACGCACATATACAAAGTATATGTGACAAAAAAACTATAAATTTATATATTATGCCACTGGATAGCCTTATTTCACATAACCAATAGGCACTTCTGGATTGAGCTCTAAGCAAAAGCTGATCAACTCAATATTCCTGGTACTGGAACCAAGAGATCCACCTGCCTTGCATCTGGATTCTTCTCCATTCCCATTCCAAAAGTCTCAGAATCTGGACTGAGAATTAGGGAAGGTTGACACTGGAGTTACCTTAGCTTAGGTGGGGGTTGAATGTGCAGAAAAATCAGGATCATCACTGAGGCTAAAGTGCACAGGGACAAGTCACCAGGAAGAAGGCACAGCATTGTAGAAGATGACCCTCTGTATGATTTATAACTCGATTTCCCCCTCCTTCTACTAGAGTTAAAAAAAGAAACTTAGTAGCATATAAATGTTTCCCATAAACTACATTCTCATGGCCCGCCCATGACTACGCAGGTGTTTCTTTTCATAAACCTGTCCCTTTAGTAGCAGTTCTTTCTGCCCCCCTGTGTCTGGACAAGTGTACTCTTTCTTTTTTATAACAAACCTGCCCTTTTGGATATTAAAAAAAAAAGTTTCCATAAACTATCTCAAACCCCTCTGTGGTAAGAAGATAAATGGTCTCCCAAAGGCATCTACATCCCAACTCTTGAAGCCTTTGAATATGGTAGCCTACCTGGCAGAAGAGACTTTACAGGTATGATTAAGTTAATCAGATATGCTGGCTTGCCCTGTGGAGCTTAATCTCACCACAAAGATTCTTAAAACAGAGAACTTATCTGGTCTATGGTCAGAGGGAGATGTGGCTATGGAAGAATGGTCAGAGAGATGAAACACTGCTGGCTTGGAAGCAAGAGCCAAGGAATGCCAGCAGCCTTTAACAGCTAGTAAAAGCAAGGAAATGGAGTCTCCCTTAGAACCTGCAGGAAGAAATGCAGTGCTGGCTACATCTTGATCAGAGCCCAAGACAGTTGGATTTCTGACCTCCAAAACTGTAGGATAACAAATTCCTGTTGTTTTAGGCTATATTTATGTGATATGTGACAGCAGGAATAAAAAGTTAATATAACTTGCAATTAGAGATTGTAGTCATTAGGCAAAAAATCCTAGAAAAAAGAATGATTCAAACCTTAATGTGAGTTAGTCTAATCACCTTACTTCCTGAAAATGAGTTACAATAGGGAGTAGGAAGAGGGGTTATGAGAGGGTTGGGAGGTGAGGAAGGACTTATAGGCAATTTTTGGCTTCAAACACTGTACTCAAGTGGAGATAAAAGATTTAAGAAAAAAGACAAAAGTGGTTGAAAAGATACAAAAGACATTTTCATCTTACCCTAAACCTTCTGAGCTGGTTCTGCCCTACTCCCTTTTCCCTAAAACAGGCCTGTGTTCATACTGTAGAAAGAACTAAATATGCTCATTATAATCCAAAACCATCCTCCTGGCTGTGTCACCCACATACAGATGAAAGGAGTATTGCACTGAGAAATGCTTCACAAAGCTGAAGCCCAAAATTCAATGTTTAAAGAACCAGCTTCAGCAAAAGTACTCCCGGGAGTTCAGAGAAAGACTATGGTCACAGGATAGAAGGTATAATAAAGGGCAAGGAAGGAAAGCTCATTTAACAAGGGTTAGTGGATTTATCTCTTTGCATTTGGTACCCATTTAATAGGTACAAGACAATGGTATGCACAAAACATTGGGTGTACATGCCAGTAAACAAAAATTTACTGTTTAAATTTCTTGATGTTGGTAAAAGAAGTAAAAATACAAAAATGATAGTAATCAGAATAAACTAACTTTTGATAAAAAGGAAATTCTTTTCCTGTAGTGTTACAAAGAAAGCATTATTGTTTTGCTCCAAAAAGGCATATTCTTAAAGGTGCTTCCTCAGAAAGTTATTAACAAGTCAACTGATTCATAAGCAATAATAACGGAGTATATAGAGCACAATACTGTCACATATTACAGCAGAAAATAACAGCATTATTAAAAAAGAGAGACTACACCTGGGGCTCAGCTTCCCTGTCTGGCATTATCCCAAAATGACTTAAAATTTGTTCTTTCATGTGATCCTGAAGTGCAGTAAACCAGGAAATAGACTGTTGATAAACTGAATCATGAAGAGTGGTAAGTTCTTCATACTCTGGACCTTCCACCTGATCAAGGAAAAGAGCATTTAATAATTCATTATTACACATGACCCTCTACTGCATCTGTTAAGCTGATTCTGACATTGATTACTTTGACAATGAATTGATGTTTTATAAATAAGATATATGTTCATTATTGAAAACTGCAGAGGTTATATTTATATATATATAGAGAGAGAGAGAGAGTGGAGATATATTGCTATTAATCTAATCACATTCCAATTTTTATCTTAACACTGTAATACAGGCACAAATCCCATGTTAATTTGAATAATTTTCAATAGCTACATGCAATCATATTTGATATATACCATCATTTATTCAACCATTTATATATATATACATATATATATTCACACACATATGTTAATGACACAGGTAAGTATTTATATGTTGGTATTTTAGTTTTTTTTATATTTGCTCACTCCCTCAGAATAAAGATTTAAAAATTTGTATTCCAGATCACTGAACTATATTCCAAAATATAAGTTAAAGCAACAATGCATTCACTACATTAACTCCATGCCAATGGTTTGCACTAACACTTCAAACTGACATGCTTTGCTTCTGGGTACTATCTTGGTGTACACTTATTTAGAGTGTATCTCAGTTCTATTTGGGAAAACCTGGTTGACGGAGAAGCTCAATAGACTGGCTTTGCTTTGGTTTCATCATTGACTCTTATGTGTGAATTTTAGCAGCTACACCACCTCCTGAGGATAGTTTTCTCATCTACAAAGCAGGAATAAATCACTAAGGTTCTTTCTGGTTAAAAATTCCAGAATCTATGAAAACTATGCTAAAATGAGGCATTAGATGACAAACACATATAACTTGTTCTCAGTTTGATTTATACAAATGGCATACTCATATGAGCAGAGGGTTTTCTTTAAAGATACACCAATTATTTCATGTTGTCGCTAACCCTCTTGATTTTGTTATTAATCCAGTATAGAGATTCAGAGTACTGTTGCATAGTACTCATTACAGCCTTTTATTTTTTATAATTTTTTTAAGATTTATTTATTTATACATACAAGCACTGGGGTACAGGCCAGAGGTGTGGGGGTGAGAGGATTCACCACAGAGAGCGGGGAGCAGAACAGGCAGATCAACAGAAGTACACTGCTGAGGGGAGCAGTGGGCACAGCAGGAGAGGTCTGCCGCACCATGTGGGTAATTTTGGGGGGAGAAGGATAATTTTGTGCCAACTCTAAGTCACATAAAAATCCACTGAGATGATAAAAAACCAAATATGATTGATGAATTATTAAGGAGAAGTACTATTATCATTAAAAATATAACCAGGTTCCTCAATATGCAGACCCCTAAACATACACCAATAAAATAAATCTCACCTTCTCATCTTCGAGATACTCAATATCTGCCGTGTTATAGCCATCTCTGTGACGGTGGCTTAAAACTCTGAACCGACTAACTCCAATAGCATCAACAACTGAACTTCCATCTGGAAACGTTCTGACATCCTTGATCTCTAGCATGCAGCCATACTCAGAAATCCTGAAATGACAGTGAGGAGAAATGACCATGATTGTTAAATTTCAGGTCTTTGTTTTTCCCTAGATGAAAGTCTGGGTCCTGAAAGAATAAAAAACTGAACAAAACATGGTTGTCTCCACACTGGACCAATAAGAGAGACACCTGCTGAGAAGACTTCTGTTCCATGTGAGACATAATGGTGTGCCATGGCAGCAGGGGAAAGATTGGAGGTAAGAGAACACTTCGCCCCAGTGTTCAAGCAAGCTAGTACTTGGAGAAGAACCTGAAAGATGGGGAGAGACAGACTCATAAGTACATCTCTCGGCCCCTTGACCAAAGACACCAGCAGGCAGTCCAGAGAACACAGTTGCCTGCCTGGTCTGTGCCACTCACAGATTCTCCCTCCTCTCCATTTCTGCTGCTTCATGTCAACTGTGCCCTACCCAATAAATTACATGGAAAGTTGCTTATAATCACTGCCTTTATCTTCTTATTCCCTTTCATACCTCGATATTCCACCATCCCACTGAAATGGTCCCATCAGAAGTTAAAAATGAACTAATTGCTAAAGTTAGGGGACATGATTCCATCTAGCCTCTACTGAGATAACTATGCTTGACCTGTCCCTGACCTGACACCCTCTGTTGTTTTCACCCTCCTGAGCAGTCCAGCCCTTCATAGCTTTTTCTTCCACATACCCCTCACACACTGGAGCCACCCAATGATGGCAGTTTGGCTACTTGTATCCTTACCCCAAAGCTTTCCCATATGACTTATCCACTCTCATGGCATTAACTGTTGTCTGCATAATGATGCTACTGAAAGTGTCTACTATGTGTTAAGCACCACTCAGAACAGTTCATAATATGTAATCATTCAAGTCCCACAAAAACATAGAGACCTAAGAAAATGAAAAACTTTATCTAAGTTCACAGTGAGATTAGCACCCTAGGGTATCTGGTTTCAAAGTGAATGAACAACTTTTATACAAATGTTCCAACAGATGACGAATAGTGTTTCCCAAGTTACATGCCTGCATGGTAACTGTCTGCCAGATTACCTCTACTTAGGTCTCTAACAAAACCATCTCTTCCTAATTTAACAGAACTATCTTATCCACAGCTGTGGTATGCATGGGTGTACCCTGAAAATTCCCTTTAAGGAAAGAGCTGTTACCCAGTTATCTGCTGAGAGCTTCTAAGTTTGGCTGCAGAACCCATGTTTGCAACGAGCATCTTTTCTGTAAGTATGTATAAATTTCCTGTATGTGTGGTGGCTCCCAGGGGATCTAGATTCTCAGGCATATCCACATTTGGACACTGGAAATTTGTTTTAAAAAATTAGCTGCATTAATCTTTTATACTTTACATCTCCTCCTCTGCCACAGATGAGGCAGGGCTCCTGTCTCCTCTCTTCCTGGAGTGACCTGTCTGCCCTTAGTCACCCTGAGTACCCTTCACTAAAAAAATTTAAGGAACTTACATTTGTTGTTTAACAACAGTATTGCCTCTCAGTGTTACAGAAGTTCCACAGTTCTTATGGTGTGGAAGATGTTCTACTTCTGGAATTTTTTTTTCACTTTGTTTATGCCTAATCAAATTTTAATACATTCAAACTTACTAATCTCTTCTCTGCTATGTGCTCTCGGTATCTTGTTTAAAAATTCTTTTCCCTATTCCTAGTTATAAAAACTGTCTTTAACGTCTACATTTTCACATTTCATATTGAAAATATGTTACATGAAAATGTGTTACATGTTCCCTTGCTACCCCAAAGTAGAATGTTCTTATTTGTTATGAAATGGCAGATTAATTTTTGGACCTGGGAACATGCAAAATTTTTTAAATTAAGGATAATAATGTTCTAAGACTCAAAAAATAACCAACCACACATTATAACAAAAGGAATGTTCTACTTCTGCATAGCAAGGGAAAAACTATAACCTAGAAAAGATATTTTCCCCCCAATTTGAACTACTCAGTAATTTTCTGGTCACCTTTTATTGAGCAACCTGCCTTTTCTCACAAAATTATATACACACTTGGTGTGCATGTATATATATAGATATGCTTTTTATTTCTATATTCTGTTTCAGTGGTCTACTTACTAAGGCTTCTAAATTTTTTGTAGAAATCACCTATCTTGCTCAGCTGATAACTTCAAAACTGTCATGATGCTTATCTTTAGTTTTTCCAAAGTGATTCTTAAATGAGTTTGAGTAATTCCATGAAAAATCCTTCTTGGGACATTGAGTGAAACTACTTTGGGTTCATAGGCTAATTTGAGTAAAACCAGTATTGCTAACACTGAGTCCATGCATCCAAGAACACACTATTTTGTCTCCACTTACTTTTGGAATTTTTAAAATATCTTTCCATTAAGTTGTCAAAATTTCTCCAGAAAGAGCCAACACAGATCTTTCAAAATATCTATTCCAAGGTAGTTATGATGCAAACTAGTAATTGGCACCAAATATCCACTTCCTCCTTCTTCCCAGGCACATGGGTAGGCTACATTTCTCAGCCACCTTTGTAGCAGGCTGAAGAGCAACAATGAATTTCCCTTTTTTCCAGATTTTCCGGGGCTCATGTGTCTCTTCCATCAGTTAGAACATGAATATAGTGACCTCGTCATGCCCATGCAAAGCTAACAATGTTTTAAAAGTAAAGGCACCAAAAGATAGTACAGATGCTGGGTTCCAAAGCAACCCACAGAGAGAAGTTGCCTGATAATTCAGAACATCTTTCCTAGGCAAGATAAAAAACAAGAAGAGGTAAAAACAATGTATCATTGGTTTTTATAAGACTAGAAACTTTCTGGTTGTTTAAACAGAGAAATGTTCATGGAAGATGTAGCAAATATTTTTCGTTCTTAACAAATCATATTATTTGTATGCTGATGAACTAGAAATGAATTACTGGTATATGAGCAAGTAGAGAGAAATATAGAGGCATAAAAATATGAACTGTATTTAGTAAAAGCAAATAATATAATGGACTAGCAGGTATGATATTTGAAGAAAAAAGGAGAGGTTAAAGCAGAAAGAAGACAGCAATCACGTCATGGGTGGCCTTCAGTATGTACTTTGTTATATAACGGAAGCCACTGCAGGTTTTTAACATCATTCTAAATTGTTCTTTCAGAATAATGACAAATCATGCATTTAATTACTACTATTTGAAAGCTGATAAGTCTTACCCTGCATGCTCAGCAGATAAACACATGCCGAATCGTTTGGTGCCAGTTTCCATGCATCTTCTTATCATAAGCCGATAGCGAGGCTCAAAGACATGGAGTGGACAAGGGACAGTGGGAAAGGCCATAGCACACACAAAGATGGGCACATCTCTGGTAAGACTGTAGAGTAAGGAAAATGTTAACTTAGAATAGGGACTCTGTGAAACAGAAGGGAGTTCTAGTTAATGTAAAAGAGCAAAAGTGAGTCAATCTTAATTTTCCTACTTACAAATAAAACCCTCAGGCATGCCTGAGTTTTAAGTGACTAAAACAAGTTCAGGATCATAGCATGAGAAAGGTGTTAGTCCACCCCTAATTTCCTGCCAAGCCCATTACATTTAATTGTGAGAGTCTTCCAGAGATTGAAAGTAAAGCCAAGATATCTGCAAACCTCTCAAGTATAACTTAAAAAATAATCATATAACCCACACATGTATCACCAGCTCAATATAAGCATTGCTGCATCTTTCCTCCAAAGGTAGTTGCTATTACTCATTAATATTTTGGAGAGGGGAGAGGAGCTTTGGACACAGTGGTAGTCATTCTTGATTGACAAACAAACTTGAGGAGGGCATTTGGTCTGGTGAATCCAGTATGGCACAAGTAATCTCAGTGAGTATTAAATAATCTATTGTTCCCTGACTGAGCCCTGGGGCAGATCAATCAGCCCCAAAGCACTGCTATGGTTATAGTGTAAAAAACAGCAGAGCACCATCAGGCCACCCTTTTCTCTTGAGGCCAGAGAGAAATCTTCTGTGAATATTGGATTTCATTACACCAAGACAGGGAACTGGCACAGATGCTTCAGGCACAGAGAAAAGCTTGGTCTAATCTCAGAGAGAGAAGCACTAGTATAGAATTCCCAGTCCTATACACCCTCCGATGCCAAGACTGAGAACATTTACTTTGAGTCCCCAATCTCCCATATTCCTATCTCCCATCATCTACGTAAATAAGAGGATCCTGGGGCCTCCCTGGTGGCACAAGGAGTCAAGCACCTCACTATGAAGCATCCACAGCCCTGCAGCATGAGTTTGAGTTCAA
Organism: Galemys pyrenaicus; assembly: GCA_019455555.1. Taxonomy (NCBI): domain Eukaryota; kingdom Metazoa; phylum Chordata; class Mammalia; order Eulipotyphla; family Talpidae; genus Galemys; species Galemys pyrenaicus. The sequence goes on from JAGFMF010012281.1 coordinate 1,471,629, forward strand.
TCCCAGGCCAGGAAGGTGTCCCACATGGCACAGCAGACCTTCCCTGTCTTACTTGCTGCTCCCTTCAGCAGTGTATTTCAATCAATCTGCCTGTTCTGCTCTCTGCTCTGTCTCTGGTGACTCCTCTCACCCCCCACACATCTGGCCTATACCCCAGTTCTTGTGTTTATAAATAAGTCTTAAAAAAATAAAAAAAGGAGGATCCCAAAACTAAAGCCACAGAACCACCCACTCTGAGGAAAAGAGGGGATGCAACATAGAAAAGACAAAAGAGCTAAGCTGATTAGGATTGGAATGGCTAACAAAGACTCCAGAAAAGTAATCATAAATACTCTCAATGAAGTTTGAGATAATTAAATACAGAAAGGCAAGTTTAGGGCATCAGAAAATAAATAAAGAACTCATATAACTCAACAACAACAACAGAATCTTCATCAAAATATGGGCAGGGTCGTAGAGACTTTTCCAAAGGAAATATACAGATGGTACAGGCACATAGAAAATTCTCAGCATCACTTATTATAACAGAAATGCAAATCAAAAGCAGTGAGATATCACTTCATCACTGTGAGAATGACCTATAACAAAAAGAATGGAAACAACAAATGTTAATGAAGATGTAGAAAGTGGATCACTCATGTAATATAGTGCAGCCTTTATCAAAAATGGTAAGGAGGGTTTCCCTAGTGGAGCAGTGGGTTAAGTAATGCACTATGAAGCAAACCGCAGTCACTATAGCATGAGTTTGATCCTGGCCACCGGCCAGGGAGGGGACCCATATGGCGCAGCAGACCTCTCCTGCCTCGCCCACTGCTCCCCTCAGCAGTGTGTTTCAGTCAGTCTGCCTGTTCTATTCCCGGCTCTGTCTCTGGCGAATCCTCTCACCTCCCTGGACTCTGACCTGTACCCCAGCTCTTATATGCATAAATAAATAAAATCTTTTTAAAAAATGGTAAGGAGAACACTCAAAGAAATAAAAATAGAAATACCACATGATTGATCAATACCACTCCTAGGTATTTACCCAAATGACATTAAGATATTTCTCTGCCATGTAAAACAAAATCAAAGATAAAGTTATGACATTAATAAAGATTTTTTTTATTTAAAGATCAAACATATACAGCATGAGGACTTACTGTGAAAGCTCTGTCATTTCTTCATCATAAATTCTCTTCCTATCAGACAATTCATCTGACAAATAACGAAATATTAACTCTTCAGCCAGTATAGTTATTTTAAAATTTCTGCTGGCCAACAACTGTAACAAAAGAAAATGCCAATTAATTTTAAAGGACACAGTACTCTCTTCCCAGGCTGAAAGGCCAACAAGGAGTTAGGGCAGAAGTCTCTGAACAGACAAAAAAGGATGTGGATGGAGGACCTCCCTGGTGGTGGAGGGGCTAATTCTCTGAGCTATCAAACTATTGCCATCCACTGCAGCAGGAGTTCAATCCGTGGTGAGTTAATCCACATGGCACAGCAGACCTCTCCTGTCTCCCTGATGCTCCCCTCAGCAGTGTAATTTCAGTAGATCAGCCTGTTCTGCTCTCCACTCTGTCTCTGGTGAGTACTCCCACCCCCAGCACCTCTGGCCTGTACCCCAGTTCTTGTATGCATAAATAAAAATCTTTTTTTAAAAAAAAGATGGGGATGGAGAGCAGGGAGGTCAGCCTCTGAGAGGGATGGCAAGGGCAGTTCTTCCTCCTACTATGAGAAAACACCATGAAGGCATCCACGTAGAGGAAGGATGAGGCAACTCCCATCTTGATGGCTTCTATGTTTCTCAATCAAGTATCATAATGTTAATGAGGGAAGAGGAAGTGATGGGATGATATATTAGAAGAGAAAACTATAAACATTTTAAAGAGTGAAAAACTAAAGCTACTAGGGAAAAAAAGTAAGAATAACTACTACTGTTCTGAGTCCTGATTTAATATTGTGAATTTAAACTGAAACCAATCTTCCCAATTTTGTGTTATTTATACAGATATATACACATGGCAAAGAGCTGACTTTATTTGAATTGAGAAAGTGAGGGAGTGAGGGACCATGAAATGAAAGAGGAATGTGAAGGGAAGGGAAGGTGGTGACTGAATAAAAAAGTACCAAGATCATAGGTTGAAGCATCTTATGTGGATGAAGAACTATTATGCCACATGGACGCTCACCTGCTGTTTGTGTTGTTTTATCTCAGGCATATGAATTCACAAATAATAGCTTTTCACTAATATCCTAATATACAGCAGGTACCATTGTAGATGCTTATGTTTAAGTTAGGTTGGGTTTTAAAACAGCATATGAGCATCATGCAGGTATGGTCTTCACTGCTGCAGGTATGATCGCCACTGCACCATAGGGCTTCCCTGGTGGCCTAGGGGTTAAATTTGACCTCAGAAACATTAAAGTGTCTCTGTGTACACATTCACCATGGCACAGGGAGGACCCCTGGCCTCAGGTTCCAACTGGCTGTTTATTCTTTGGCAACCTGATGCATTTCTGGCTTGGATTAGCTCTACATATTTTCAACACTTAGGTCTGACTGAGTCCCAGATACACTGCTAAATTTCTTTTAGTTTGTGTGAAATTAACTAAATGCATCAATGTGATGTTCAACTTTTATAAACAACTGTGTTTAAGAACCTCAGTAACAGAAGATAATTAGTACAAGTATTGTTAGTATTATTGTGTGAATAAGAAAAAAAAAGAGATTCCTTGCTGTTAAAAAGATAAATAATTTGGATTCTTGGGAAGTGTTAGCGGCATCAACAGAACCAGAAACCAACAGAATTAGTACAGATTCACTATTTGAGAAAATGATGAGAAAGTTTTAAAAAGATTTTTATTGTATGTACCATACTCAATAAATAAATAAATTTAATAGCTTCATTTAACTGGACATAGTTAAATAGCTTCCCATAAAATCTAAGTTTTATTGGTTTTGATTTCAGACAAAAGACACAAGTGACAGCACACTGAAAAGAACCTCCCTCCCAGTTGTCAGAAATAAGAAGTCTTCAATCTGATACAAAACTGAGCACTAAAGGGCCTCCCTGATGGCCTAAGGGTTAAATCTCAGCACTATCACTGTTCAATCCCTGGCCAGGAAGCTGACCTACATAACGTGCAGCAGACCTCTCCTGCCTCACCCGCAGCTCCCCTTAGCAGTGTATTTTAGTAGATCTGCCTGTTTGTTCCCTACTCTTTCTCTCATGAATCCTCTCACTACCACCACCACCCCCACATTTCTGGCCTCCACACCAGTTCCTCTGCACAAAAATAAATAAATCTTTTTTAAAAATGAGCACAATAATGAGACTTTAGCTCATACTGCGGTAAAGGAAAGAATCCTCGGCACACATTAAATATATCATGTTGTTTTACCCCTTTATGCTTATAGAGTAAGGACTCGGTAACACTATCTCAACTATTGCTAATTAACATATAGGAAGCACTCAACTTCAGCTTTTTTCAGTACGTCTTGACTATAATTACACCTGAAGTTTTCCTTGAAATTTACCTAAAACTTCCATTGTTTTTTTAGAATTCAGAGAGAGGAAAAGACCTATGTTTGACCGGAAAACTTTAACAAATGGTATTTAGAGGCAAAGCTAACCAGGAAATGAACATTTACAGAGGATGAGACAAGGCACCAAATCTCTTGTTTCACAATATATACTTACTTCCGAAAGTTTTTCTTTGCACAATGGACAATGTGGAGCATGGTCAAGGCAGCGCTCAAGGCATTTTAGGCAAAATGTATGTCCACATGGTGTGGTGACAGGTTCAAAGAGCAACCTGGAAAAAATATCTAAATTTTTAGCAAGAAATGTCCACAGAGACTTTCACATAATCTATTTTTTATGAGAAATCTTCAGGCAACTCCTTTACTGCCTAAAAGTCACTTCTATGCATTTATATTTAAAGCTTCCTTATCAAATTTTTTAAAAAATGAATAAATTATTGTTGAGGTAAATGTAGCTGCTCTGATAGTAAAAATTCCATTCGATTTAGAATATAAAATTCAACAGACTAAACTTTCAAAGAGCTGCAAGATTCTATGTCATCCTACCTCATGCAAAGGGCACACTCAAAGTCAGTTACATCTATCGAGAGATCTGGACTTTCTCCTGTGTTAGAGTTCATGCTCCTTTGAGGTGAAGAATCTGCCTCTGAAAAAATTAAAAATTTAAAATACTATAATGAACATTTAATAGGAATAATAGCATGCAATAACTGTATTTCCTCTGGATAAAACATGTTACACCAATGTTAAGCAGAAACAATCCCTATCCAATTAATAACAGCAGTAATTTATCAGGACAGTAAGCATGAATAAAAGTTAAAATTACATCTAAATTTTCTCTGCTATTTTTGACTATGAAATCTTTCCAGGATTAACCATTTAAACTGTCCCATAATATTAGAGTTGATAAATTCATTTCATTATTAATTATGAACTGCCTGTGAAATTTTCTACAAATATGCTGAATATTAGCCAGCATTCTCTCATTCAAAAGTCACACAACTCTGACAAAATATCTCACTGACCTGTCTTAGGGATTTTTCCAGGGGTGTTTGAGTCATGCAAACCCTCCATATCATTTGGAAAGTGTCTCTTTAAACCAGTGATGGGTGCTGTTGGAAGGAAGCTTTCTAACACTTCTTTATCCTCTTCATAGTGTAGACCCAAGATGAAATATAAAACTGAAGAATTTGTATTCCTAAATACATCCGATTTCTCAGATGGAGTCTAGTCAAGTGGGAAAAAAAAAAGATACTGATTATTAAAGAAATCACAGCATAAGGGAAAATAAATCATGTAGTAGTCAATCTTAGAAATCTTTGGCAAAAGGAGGGATTACATCCTTCCTTCATAATAGGTTTCATATGTTAACTTAAGATGAACTTTACACCTTTCACGGTAAAATATTGGATAATTTCTCCCTGAAACAAATCATTTCCACACCAATCTTCCTATGCTCAAATCATTCTGTTTTCTCCAAACCAAAATAATTTCAGGTCTCTTTATATTCTGGATTGTTTGCAGATGTTCCAAAACTGTCTTTCACTTTTCAATCATTTTTACCAATGTCACCAATTTTTAAGATCCATTTCTTAGGTTGAAGTGCTAAAATTGGTCCTAAAAAGTACTTTTAACTAGCCTAATGCCATATTGTCTAAAAAACCTACAGAACATTCAAAATGAAGGAATTACATAAAGCTAAATCAAAATACTGACAAATGCATGTTCTTCATACCTTAGAACTCCCTTCATTATCACCTTCTTCCAGAGGATGCTGGGTGTTTATATGACTGTGACACTGAGCCTTTAGTCTGGCATTCAACATTCTACTTTGGATGGAAGACGTTAAATTTTGATGCACATTTTCTGAAGCTGGAAAAAATACCTCACATATTACCTATAAAATTATCAAGAAAAAATAATTTAAAACACTTTTGAAAAAATATTTAATATGCCTTAAAGAGTCAGAAGAAACCATGAGGTCAAGTAGGATGAAACATTTTTAAAGAAACTATCTTCTAACAGTCAATACTTTAAAATGCAACATTTCTGAAACCAAACTCAATATTTTACGCATCTTAGCTCTAAGTTCCTTTCCATCCAGACTCACCAATAACAAAATATAAACATTATAATTTTCTTCCTGCTTAGCTCTGAAATAATTTGCTACAGAAAATCTCCCCTACAAGTCTCATGGATAAGAGAAAAGTAAAGTGTAGAAGTCATACTGGCTATCAGATTACATCCAAACTGAGATCACCCGCAGGACTGAATTATTTCCAGAGGACAGCTCATTTATAACAAGATAACTATACAGCCTCCCAGTAAAAAATAATGAAGAAATGTAAGGTGAGAAGCTCTCACTCAGATTCAAGTTTTTGTTCAGGCATTCTATCACTCAATAGTCTTAATCAAACCTCAACAGAACCCAAGGGCATAAAGAGGTCAAAAAGAAGTTACTTAAATCTAATCAAAGATCTCCAACACTGTTCTAATTTTATTGAGGTAATGTTGACTCACATCACTGCTTGTATTTTAGAAGTTATATAGGCTCATCCCCCACCCCTCATATTTTTTCAGGTGGTGTTACCATAATACAACCATAGTGCACCACCTCCCACACTGTTCTTTACATGACAGGTACATACACTAGAATACATGGCCTCCACCATAATAAGCAGCAGCATCTCAGCAGGGACAGCTGTCCTGTCTCTGAGGAGCTTCAAGCAGAGCTGCTGGAGGCTGCCAGAAAGGGTACCACATTTCAGGGGCATCAACAGGCATTGTTCTGGCACTGCCTGTGATAGAAGATAACTATCAGTTACAGACTTTTGTAGGAGAAAAATATCATGTGTGAAAAATCCCCTGATGAGGAACTGACAAGACCTTTGTGACGCTCAGCCTGAATATCTGATGATGCTATTGTAAGGATCAGTTGCGATAAGGTGTGTTTTAAGATTCTTGTGAAATTTGCAGGTGGGACAAAGCAGGAAGGGGATAGTTAAAATACCATGCTCAATTTTCAGTATTATTTTGAGAAGTTAAAATATGGCCAAACACCACTGAGTGACAATATAACAATATTAACAAAAATCAATCAAGTACACAAAGATTAAAAAATACGGCTAAAAAGCTCTCATTAAAAACAAAACAACAAAAAAACCTAGGTGTTATGGTTAACTACAGCTCTAAAGGAGCCAACAGTCTGATGGTATCAGGCTAAAAATAAACACAGATCATGATATAAATACAAGGAAAGGTAAAAATTCACATTTGCAGTTGTTGGATGTGGATGCTGAAACTTGGGAGTACAATAGAAAGATCCAGGGGAGGAAACCCCATAAATCCTGTCCTGTGAGAAAAGGACATTTGGCTCAAAAAATGACTTACAGCAATGATAATAGTTGTTCTCAATTATCTAATGTGGCTCAAAATAAAAAACTGATCTTCTCTTTCACCAGAAAATAAAACTAGATCTGTTTACCAAAAATTACAGGGTAAATGTTTGGCAGAAGTGGGCAATAATTGTTAAAATTGGGAAACACACAAAAACAAGAACTCCTGGCCATTGGAAGTACTAAGAGTGTGGAAATAGTACAAAGGCTTTTTAAAGGGTAGATGCTTACATTAAGTGTGACTCAGTGATCTCTACTAAGACCATGTTAAAGTTATGCATAAAAAGCAGATATTCCTGCATCATGTGGGTGAAAATTTGTTATAATTTTCAAATCAACCTACATAGCTAAATTGATATATTTTCCACATATCACAACGTCTTTTGTAATTCTTCTACACAAAGTATAATACTTGAAATTACAAATTTTAGGGGGAAACACTTTGCCTCCCCAATTACATATTATCACCTCTCCTTTCACTTAATATGTATCACTATTTCCAAAGAAGTGAGATATGCATATAATCTTTTATACTGTTTCATGAAACATTCTGCTTTATGCATGGAAGAAATGCGTGAACCTTATCATTACAATTTTGTGTTTTAGTCACATTGTCATGAATGTTCCCAATTAGATTTCTTGCTTATTGTGCATGCAGGAACTACTCAGCATGGACACAAAGGCTGTAAAGAAGACTGAAAGAAGAAACTCATTGAAAGGAAATCACACCTTCTGTGCTTCTTTCTTCACTGAGTTACACTCAGGATTTAGAGCAAGGCAATAGAGAAATTCCTTCAACACTTCCTTACTTCTTCCCAATCCAGAAAGAGCCTGAGCTTTCACATGATGTCCCTGGATTCATCAAAACACAAGGTAGATATTTTGAGAAAAAAACAAACAAACAAAAAAACCACCAGAGTGGTTACATACTCATAAATAAACAGCCCTGAATCATCAGAATAATTTGTTTTGTTTTATTTTCATATTAAGTAGAATAAAAAAAATCACTGAGCATGACTCTAGCTCTACTACTTTGAAAACTGAGCAAATCTGAATGTCTCTTAAGTACAATTTACACTCAGAATAAAGGAGTCACTATATTCAGAATTTGAGCCCAGAACAGTTTCAAGGGCATAATAAGAAAACAGACGGCATACCAACTTTAAATTCACTCTTGTATCACTCACTGGTCATTACCATATACCCTATCTCCTAAGCGTGTAGAGTCTCTTGTTTTTCACTATATCTTGGATATTAACCCTGTAAGTTGTATTTTATGTAGCTATATTCTCTCATCCAGTAGGATATCTTTTAAATCTCCTTGTATTTTATTTTACTTATTGAAAGCTTTTTAACTTGAGATAATCCCAATTGCTTATTTTTGTTTTTATTTCCCGTGCCATTGGGGTTAAATCTCCAAAAGCATCTTTACCACTGCTATAACACCACCAACAATGTCTTCTATTATATTTTAATTTTATATATAGAAGGCTTTATATCTATGCAGGCTTAGTATCTAAATCTTTATTTGGAATTAGTTTTTGAGTACAGAATTAGAAAGGGATCCAATTTCATTCCTTCATGTGTACCTTTCCAGTTTACTAGCACTATCTATATCCAAAAAACTGTCCTTTCCCAATTACATAGTCCAGGCTACTTTTTGGTAGGTTGGCTCATGATATGTACATGGAATTATTTCTGGGTTTTTTGTTCTATTCCATTAATCCATGTATCGATTTCTGAGCCAGTGTAACACTGTTTTTAGTACTATTGCTTTACAGTAGAATTTGAAGTCGAGTAACATGATGCCTTCATTTTTCTCTTTTTTTCTTGTGATTACCTTTGCTATTTGAGGCCTTTTGTGTCCATGCTAATTTCAGTCAATTTTTGTTCAATTTATTTGAAAAATATTGTTAGTATTTTGATGGGAATTATGCTAAGCTTATATATCACTTTAAATAGGAAAGACATATTGATTATCCCTATCCACGAGCATAGAATGTCTTTCCATCTCCTTGAAAGAATCTATCTCCTCATTGTACAAGTCCTTTCCCTTCCTCTAGTATAATTCAAGGTATTTCATTCTTTTGTGAAGAAATTATAAGTGCACTTATTTTCTTCTTACTTAGTTACATGTAAAGGCTATAGAATTTTACATTTTAATTTTGTAACCTGATAATTTGCTATATTCATGTATTAGCTTTCACAGTGTTTTGGTGATAATGCAGATAAAAATGGGAATATAATCCAGCAATATCATTCTAATGTACTTACCCAAAGACTATGAAAACACTAATACAAAAAAACTTAATGGGGGCCTCCCTGGTGGCGCAGTGGGTTAAGCAACACACTATGAAGCAAACCGCAGCCACTGCAGCACGAGTTCGATCCCTGCTGCCGGCCAGGGA
>JAGFMF010012281.1:1488243-1528052 GCA_019455555.1 Galemys pyrenaicus
ACATGGCGCAGCAGACCTCGCCTGCCTCGCCCGCTGCTCCCCTCAGCAGTGTGTTTCAGTCTGTCTGCCTGTTCTGCTCCCCACTCTGTCTTGTGAATCCTCTCACCTCCCATGCGTCTCTGGCCTGTACCCCAGCTCTTGTGTGCATAAATAAATCTTTTAAAAAAATAAAAAATAAAAAAATAAAAGCTGATACTCTTCAGTTACTAGAAAAATTCTAATTAATTCTACTTTTTCAACCCTAAAATACATGCATTCTAAATAAAGACGAAGTATTCTGACGGAAATTTAGTTTTCAAATTGGAGTAGGCAGTAAATGTAAAAAACACACTGGATTTTTTTTTAAATTGAAGATATATTGAAATAATATTTTATATATGAGTCGTAAAAAATATTGTTAAATTTCACCTTTTTCTTTCCCCTTTTTTGATGTAGCTACCAAAACATTTTAAATTACCTATGTCATTTAAAGAGTATTTTTACTGGACAGTGCTGTTCTGCATCAGATATACATAAAATTGTTGAAAATTCAAAAATACACAGCCTGTTAAAGCATGAGTATGTTGGTTGCAAAAATGGCACAGGATATTTAGCATTTCAGCTGCTCCATTCCCAAAGAGATTCCCTAAGCTTGAAATAAAATGCCTACTGACTATAGCACACAAGATGATTCTTATAGTAACAAAAAATTAAACTGCTAGTGACTAAAATCTATATAAACCCTGTTTCAAAGTCAGTGAATTCAGAAAACAGATGATCCTCACATACACTCCTGGGGCCATTTCGTCTTTCCTTTACATATTCTTAACAGTTGGTGCTTGGAAGAGGCTGTGAAGAAATAGACTGCACTTTACTAAAACAATAAACAAAAAATCCGCACGCCCTAGTTACTATAACTATCTAATAAGTTAATTACACACTAATAATATCTAATGGTCTATGAGAAAGAACAGTCAGACAGCATGAAGGAATAACCAAAGTGAAGGTAATTCCTTCCAGGCTTCACTAATGGAAACCCCATCAGAATGTCTCATTAGAAAGCACTCCACTCTGCGCATCCACACTCAAGGTGTTAAATTATTTGCCTTTATTGCACAAGTAAATACTCTTTTGTCATCCTTCACTCCTCAACTGCCAAGCAGTGTTGGCCTTGCAGGGATGCTCACGAAGACTTCTGAAGCCTGGCAAAGAAATCCACAGGGGGAACCTGGCCTCTGACACCAGCCACCCGGGCTGTGTCTTCCTCTTAACACCTTCCGAAGGCAAAATAACTCCTAAGCCCTAGCAAAGCTCTCTACTCCCGACCGTGCAGCTCCACAGGTGCGCGAGTAGGCCCAAACTGACTTACCCAGGTCCAAGGCCTGGTCGCACCTGAGCAGTGCGGCATCGGGCTGTTGCTGGCGTTGCAGACTCCGCGCCTGGCCAGCCAGTCTGCGCACGCGGCACTCTGCAGGGAAGCACTTCTCCAGCAGGCCGCTCAGCACCACGTTGACCCGCCGCGCTTGAGGCCGCGGCGGCCCCGGCTCCACGCAGCGTTTGCACACCGTGAGCCCGCACGGCAGAGTCACCGGCTTGTGCAGCAGGCGCTGGCAGCGCGGGCAGCCGAGCAAGTCCCGCGGCGCAACGGACGCCGAGGCCCGCTGCTCCTCGCTGTGCGCCTCGGGGGCGCGGCCCGGCTTTCCAGCTGGCTGCCGCCACTCGCGCTGGCCGAGGACGCGCGCGAGGCCGCCTGCCAGCTCCCCCAGCTCCTCGGGCCGCAGCGCCCCAAGCCGCGCGGCGCCACGGAACGCACCCAGGGCCTCGGGGAGACGGCCCGCGCGGGCCAGCGCATCTCCCAGCCGCAGGCACAGGCCGCGGTCAGGCTGCGCCAGCCCCGCCAACATTGAGCGAAAGAGCTCAGCTGCCATCTCGTACTCGCCCGCGCGGAAGGCCTCGTCCCCCTTCTCTAAGCGCTTGGCGAACGGCTCCCCGCCGGCGCAGCCCGGACACTGGGGCGGCGGCGGCGGGACCGGCTCGGGGCTCATAACCGCGGGGCTGCTGTGACGTGCCCCGGAGGGAAGAGCGAAGAGAGGATGTTCTGCTGTTCGCAGCCGCCAATTTCGCCGAGCGCTACGCGCGTCTGGGGGCGGCGCGCGCGGAGCCGCAGTGACCACGGTCCGTGCGGACGGGCGGCCGCGGCCCGGCTCCCCGCGAGGCGCCGGAGGATGGGCCGGGAGAGGGCAGCGACCCCGCCCGATGGGGACAGGCAACGCGCGCGGCCCGAGCCCCTGCCCACGTGAAGCGTCCTTCTTGCTCCACTTGCTTATGTAACCCAGGTGGCTTGTGGGAACCGCGACCCTCTCCGGGCCCGCGTCTCCAGCCAACCCTCCCCCACCCGCCCGGCAGCGGCCCCGCGCGTGTGCACGTGCGTGCGCGTTCGTCAACTCGCGTCTTCTCCCGCGCGTCCTCTTCTTCCCTGAGGGCGCCACTTGCCCGCCCAACCGGCGAGGCTGCGCCTAAAACAGGTGTTCGCGGCTGGCTGGACGCCCCACTAGATGCACCGCGCACCTACCTCCCCCCAGCCCTGGCCACCTGCTCCACCTGTGACTGTGGTTGAAAACCAAAGCTGGTGTGGTTGAAAAACCAAAGCACAACACCGTCCCCCCTAGCTTTGACTTAGCAAATTGTCTTTTTTTTTTTAAAGATTTATTTATTTATGCATACAAGCCCTGGGGTACAGGCCAGAGGTGTGGGGGTGAAAGGATTCACCACGGAGAGCGGGGAGCAGAACAGGCAGATCGACTGAAACACACTGCTGAGGGGAGCAGCGGGCGAGGCTGGAGAGGTCTGCTGTGCCATGTGGGTCCACTCTCTGGCCGGAGGCAGGGATCGAACTCACGCGTCTTAAATGACTGGGAAGTCATAACGACCTCACAGCAAGCTTCTCTTCTTGGAACTCCAAATTTTAGACAGACATTTTGCACTCATAATTAAGATACATTATAACAGAATAAATACCAAACTAGGTTTTGGGAGGAAGAGGAGTTTGAGAAATGGATAATTGTGTCCTTGATTAGGAAGCAGAAATAGAATTTTTAAAGAACTGCTAATGTGGAATACTGCACACAAGTTGCTGGAAAGAGAGAGTTAAAGATTACATAGGTATATAAGGACTAAATGTGTTCTTTCTGTGCTTATTAACCAGGTTTTAAATTTTCTCATTTTACATAGTCTGCTTTTGTCTCCCTTTTGTTTCATTATGTTTTATGTATTTTGAATGCAATAAAATGGGTTGCAGTATTCCAGAACCTATACTGTTCATTATTTCAAGTCAAACTTTCTGTATTCTGAATGTCAGTTTTGTGTTTGTTTGTTTTACATTATCAAACTGGCTAAAAAAAAATGTGCAGTATCTCAATAAAATATGACTTTGGCAAAGGAAAATGTCTCATTAAATGAAGTGAGAAAATTTTAGACCATTCCACAAAACAGAAAAGGAGACAACTTTGGCCAGCCCTTTAGTCTTATAATAAATAAGTATACATCAAGCCCCCACTCCCTTGATCCTCACTTTCCATCACCCACTGTTTTCGTAAATGATTTTCCCCTCAACTGTCCATTTGATTGATAACACTTGAAGTTGTGGTCAATCAAGTTTTGCCCTGTTATCATTACTAAACTCTTTGAGTTCTTACCTAATTTCCTGATATAGGAATAATTCACTTTATTTCAAGGTTTGTTTAACCAATAAATTCACAACCTACGGACAGGAAGTTTGGGGTAAATTGGGGTAACAAAGACTGCCCTAAAGATAATGAAATTTTATGAACTCAAATCCTACTTGTTTTTATTTTAGACAAATTTCTAGAAAGATGATAGAAACAAGAGATTTTTGTTGGAGGTATGACTGCTGAGAGCAAGGTAAGTAAAAACAATGTGTCATGAGGTTTGTAGCATTTAGAAATAAATGTATGATTAAAAAAAAATACAAAGTCCAAAGACTGGTAGAGGAGAAATGGAAGGATTCTGTTGTAAAATTCTATCACATGTAAAAAGATATAATATCACTTGAAGAAACTTGTAATAAGCTAAATATGTATACTCTAAAACGCAAAGCACCCACCTAAATAATACAACTATCTATAGCTAATAAGGAGATACTGAAATTATTTCACAAAAAAAGTCTATTAATCCAAAAAAATGAAGAAAATATGAAAGGAAACAAAAAAGAGATGTGAAAAATAGAAAACAAATAGCAAGATGATAGATTAAAAGGCAAAGATTATCCTATTGTATATAAAAGGGACATCAAGATATGTGCTGTTGACAGAAAAAGCACTCAAATAAGAAGTTATAAATAGGATCTCAGCGCAGCACTGTGAAGCATCTGTGGCACAGCAGCACAAGTTCAATCCCAGGCCAGTCCTCTCCTGCTCGCCACTGCTCCCCTCAGCAGTGTATTTCAGTCAATCTGCCTGTTCTGTTCCCAAATCTGTCTCTGGTGAATCCTCTCACCTCCCTGGACTCTGACCTGTACCCCAGCTCTTGTATACATAAATAAATCTTTTTTTAAAAAAAAGTTACAAATAAAACTAAAAAGATGGAAAGAAATGTTCCATCTTAACCCTTATAAAGAAGTAATGAATATATTAATATACAGATATAATTAATATATTGATATATAACAAATAGATTTCACTGACAAAAATATTAGTGAAAAAAGATGGTCATTTCACAAAGATAAAGAGTTCAATTGATTAAGAAGACAACAATCCTAAACATTTATATACCTAATAACAGAGCTTCAAAATATATGAAGCAAAACTGATAAAACTGAAAGGAGAAATAGACAAATTTACAGTTATAGTGGGAAATTTTAATACTCCTGGACCTCCCTGGTGGCCTAGAGTTAAGTCTGAGTGCTATCTGCTATGGCCTGTGCTTGATCCCTGGCTAGGGAACTAACCCATTTATGGTGCAGGAGACCTCTCCTGTCTCACCTGCCATTCCTGTCAGCAGTGTATTTCAGTAGCTCTTCCTGTTCTGTTCCCCACTATGCCTCTGGTGAATCCTCTCACCTCTGACCAACTCTCCTGTTTTTCTGTGCAGAAAAAATAAAGAAATGTTAATACTCCTAATATTCAGAACATGCATACTGAAAATCAGTAAAAATATAAAGGATTTGAATATTTCCTTGACATGTTTGACATTTATAGACCATTCCATTCAAAAACAGAATCTACATTCTTTTCAAGTGGGAATGAAACATTTACCAATATACATATTTGCGCCATAAAACAAGCCTCAAATTTAAAATGATTCAAGGAATAAAATCATGCAAAGTGTGTTCTCTCACCACAGTGAATTGACAAATAAGGATCAATAATAAAAAGTAACTTTAAAATTCCCAAATATTTATAAACTAAATAGCATACCCTAAATAGCCCATGAAAATGAATAATTGGTTTCAACATACTAACTAAAGTGGGAACTGAAATTTAAAAATATATTCCATTTACAAGATAATAAAAATTACTAAAAATTTAAGGGTAACTATTAAAAGAGAGTATACAAAGGCTGCAAAGTACCACAGAGAGAAATCAAAGAAAACCTAGACAAATAGAGAGGTACACTGTGTTCAAGGATTGGAAGACATTGTTAAGATGTTGCTTCTACCTCCCAATTGATGTATGGATCAACATTATGTCAATCAAAATTCCAGCATGACTTAGTTTAGATATTAGTAGACTAATTTATATTTAACCTGTATTTATCCAAGAACTCCCAAGCCAATATCAAGTATGCATGAATGATAAGGAAATTTCTCTAATGTTCAGAGTTATTATTATTCACTCCTTGTTATTAAACAATATCATTAATTTATATGAAATTATGTTTTCCCAGAACATAAAACATAGAAAACAATTTTTTAAAAAGGACAAAGTATAGTCTTTAAGACTCAACAAATCTTCACAAACAAGATGATATAGATCAACAGAATAAGTTTCCAAAATTAGACCCAACTTATATATGGGTGTTTTATTTTCTACAAAAGCTATTCAGAGAAAGGATAATCTTTCCAACAAACAATGCTAGCATAATTGGATACCCACAAACAAACAAACAAGAGTAATTTTGATCTATAGCTAGCATTATACTGAAAATTAACCAGCAAAAAATTATTGACCTCATAAAGAAATTCTCCTGGCCACTTAATTTATTTCAAAGCTAAGTTTCACTTACATGTCAATGACCCAAAAACGCTTGAGAGTTTCGTGATACATGTAACAAATGATCCCTGTCCTATTAGCTCCACACCCTTAGATAGGCTATAGGGACGGTTTCCCTAGTCTGTGGTCTAAATATCAACCTCTCTAGCACTCTTGTCCTTCCTCTTGCCTGCCCCATATTGCATGTTTTTCTCCTTCCCATTAGAGAAATTTCAATCTTCCCCAGAACCTGCCTCCCTCAATAACTGATGCCAACCCCTATGTTGCTCTATACTCAAAACCCAGCAAGCCTATTTCTCCCCAACCCAATTTCCAAATTTGTTAAACTACATTTAAATATCCTCCATATAGGAAGTCAATTGTGCTAAATAATCTTTGCCAACTCATAAATTAATGATATTGTTTAATAATAAGGAATCAATAATAACTGTGCACATTAAAGAAATTACCTTATCATCCATGCATACTTGATATTGGCTTTGGTCTTCTTGCTAAATACCACAGTTAAAAAAAGATGCTGGTAGTGAGAATAAGTTCTATTCTGATCAAAAACTCTATTCTGATATTTTGCCAAACATAAAAATATGTATATGTCTACATTTTTCTGGTTTATTCATACAGATTATAGTTACCTAACATAGATTATAAAATTGAAACAAATCAAATATCATAGGAGTGCAGTATCTTGGGAGCTGCTCAAATAGTGTGCTTGGTTTTAGGCTATTCTGTTGCTATTTTAAAAATCATTCTGTAAAGTTAAGGGAGCAGACTGGAGCTTCTGCCCTCATCTTAATTCTAACCTAGAGGAAAGGACTATTTGGCAAAATGGAGTAATGGGAACTTGAGAGGAACTCTTTGTCATGTTAGAGTGAATTATAGACAAGAAAAAGAGTCAGGCATTGTTTGGGACATACCTTAAATTTTAAAAATACGTATTTCATAATTTCCAAAGAACCATGATAAAATGCCATGGAAGGAAAGAAAGAAGATTCAGATGCATGCTCTCTGCTAATGTTTTTATAATTGAATTCATTGTGATGGTTGAAATTGAAGGAATATTCAGATTATATCCAACCTCACAGGATGTGTTACAGATACAACTGGAAAATTTTGAGCAGAAGACTGACAAACTTTGACTTATATTTGAAAATGTGCTCACTGGCAGTTATGTTAACCTGTTGCTAGATTAATATATCAACTCAGTAAAAAGATAATTTTGACAATTTTCTTCCATTCTCTACCTCATGTTTGTGCTCTTTGTCCTAGATATTTTACTGAAAAGATTACTTTGTCTTTTTTAAAAAATTACTATTTTTGGTGAGCATAGAATTAGAAGTTGAAAGTTAGTTTCTTTCAGCACTTTAAAACAGATGCCACTGTTCTGGCTTGCATAGTTTCTAATAAGAAGTCAGATTGTTTTTATCTTTCTTCCTCTTTATGTAATATGTCTTCTTCCTCCTGATTATTAAGATTTTCTCTTTACCATGGTTTTCAGGAATTTGATGTGTTAGTATGGTTTTCTTTATATTTACCCATACTGGGGTTCATTGAACTTGTTAAGACTTGTGGGTATCAAACTTGGAGATTTGGGAACCATTTTCCTTTAAAATATATCTTTCTATACCTCTTTTTTACCATCTCATAATTCAGTTACATACAACCGATACGGTCCCACAGATTACTGAAGCCCTGTTCATCTATTTTCAGTCATTTGTCTCTGTATGCTTCATCTGGATCGTTTCCACTGTTAGTTGTGGCTGTATCTTCAAGGTCTCACTAATCTTTTCTTCTGCAGGGTTTAATATGTAACATTTTTCCATCAGTGAATTCTTTATTTTCAAAAATTTTAAATCTCTATTTATGCTCTCTATATTCCAATTTTTATGTCTTCCACCTTCCTTATACATTTTTTTAACCACTTAAATATAATTGTAGTGACTGCATTTATCTCTTTTTCTGCCAATTCTACCATTTCAACTGTCTGAGTTTTCTCCTAGTTATGGGTCGCATTTTTGGTTTTTGTCATGTCTATTCTTAATTTGATGCTAGAAACTATAAATTTTAATTTGATCTGTATCCAGAAATTTTTTAGTGTAGACTGCTGAATCCCCTGGAGGGGTAATAAGATGTTCAGAGTGTGACCTGTACTTTTAACAGAACCACCCTTCGAGAAGGATAACTGTTAAAAGAAATGGCTCAACAGGCAGGATGATCTAGACTCCATCTCCATCTGTGATTATAACCTGCATCATAACCCCTGGCATGCCATGAACTGGACTTCCTGGGGTGGGGTGCTGTCTCTTAATTAGTGTTTTCTGATCATTGACGTTTAAGCTTGCTATTGATAAAGTGGGAAAAATATGATTGTGGTTTTCTATTCAGTGTGGTTGTTCTGTTTCCTTTGCTTTTTTTATATTTAGTAGTTGCACTCAAGTTTGCAATATACATGTACAACTAACCTAATTGACATCAAATAATATCCTGACTCATAGTTAGTGCCCAGTCACCTCTATGCCCACCCAAAGAATTCTTAATTTGTTACTTTCTTATGAATTTTGAGCATTTCCTTTTGATTTTTTAGTGATTAGGGATGGGGTGACAAAATAGATCTGGTAGGCTAACGAGATTGAGACTCATGCCATGCTGTGGTGAAATACCAAGTGATACTGTCACCTATGATATTAAGAGTAACAGGGGCCTCACTGGTGGCGCAAGGGGTTAAGTCTCAGTGCTATGAACCTGTGGGCAATCACTTCACCACAGAGTTCCACCCCCAGCCAAAGAGCTGACCCACATGGTGCAGCAGACCTCTTCTGTCTTGCCTGTTGCGCTCCTCAGCAGTTTTTCAGTTAATCCTCCTATTCTGCTCCCCAAAGTCTGGTGAATCCTCTCACCACCACCCCCCCCACACACACCTCTGGCCTATACCCCAGCTCTTGTATACATAAATAAGCCTTTAAATAATAAGAGTAGCAAAGAGTAAACAGACTCTAGAGGAAAAGGTGTAGAAAAGAGGCAAAATGCTAAGTGTACTGATTATTCGTCTCTATTTAGGAGAGACATAGACATATCAGCTAGTGTTAACTTGGCAAATGCAAAAAGAAAGTCAAGAAATTTGGACCCTTACAGTATAGACATAAGACAACAGAAAGGAAGACTGAGGCCCACTAAGTCTTGTCAGGTAAAAAAATTACTCAACTTTGAATATAAATGTGAGATTCCCATCCAAGCCTTGTTTTACATGGCTTTAAGCAACCACTACCAACATAGTGATAGGCTTGTTGAAGAGTAAGATCTAGTTCCTATAAAATTCCAATAGATTCTTAATATGAATGAAATTGGATTTCCATGGTGTTATCTAACCTAGTTTTTCCATTTGAACTTTTTTTAAACATCATTTTTCGTTTTTGTAGAAAACATATGCTTAATGCTTAAGAACTTCAACAGAAAAAAAACTTGAATACAATTAGTATGCAATAAAGAACAGAGTTAAAAGTTTCCAATTAAACACCCAAAGTTGCCCATCCCCTCATGAGTGAATGACCAGCCAAACAGGGTAAATCTAGCCCCTTTAACCAAAGTGGGGCCACTAAGGCCTGAAAGGCCACCACAAGCCTAAGGCACCTTCTGGTGGGGACCCATAGGAAAGGGGCAGAAAAGGCGAGGCAAGTCTGGAAAGAGCAAAATCGCAACACAAGTCGACAAAAGCTGCCATGTTGGCCTCCCCAAGTTCTCTCAACCACATCTCTGTTTCTTCCAAGTGTCTCCTTCCATGTCTCCTAAGTCCCTGGTACAAGTCCAGGGCCGAGAATTGAGCATGCTTTCTTTTTCACATGTCTCTCTGCTCCATGTGCCTCCTTCTGGTCTTTTTCTAGTCTTTTTTCCTAAGTCCTTCTCCCAGTCTTTTTCTCTCCTTCCTTCCTTTTCCATTTGAACTCTTAAAGCAGCTTTTTTTTTTTTTTTAAAGATTTATTTATTTATGCATACAAGCACTGGGGCACAGGCCAGAGGTGTGGGGGGTGAGAGGATTCACCACAGAGAGCAGGGAGCAGAACAGGCAGATCAACGAAAGTACACTGCTGAGAGGAGCAGCGGGCACAGCAGGAGAGGTCTGCTGCACCATGTGGGTCCCCCCCCTGGCCGGCAGCAGGGATCGAACTCATGCTGCAGTGGCTGCGATTTGCTTTGTAGTGCGTTGCTTAACTGCGCCACCAGGGGAGGCCCTTAAAGCAGCTTTTTAAAATTTGCCATTTGTTTTCAGAATTATATAAATTTCAGGGATGTAGTTTCACATCTTAATATATACATCTCCACACTGCACCTACCATCAGAGACCTATGTTACACTTACAAAAATAACACTACGGAAAGTCAATTTCATGCAGTATTAATCTTTTTTCAGAATCTTACTGGCAAAAGTAGAATGTTACCTTTAGTGAAGAAAAAAAAAACCCTGCTCTTGATACCTCCCCTAGTCCTTCCAGTGTACCTGCCTTTCTGGAAACTGTCCCCAATTCACCCTTACCATTGAACTGTGTTCCAGCACTTCCCTTGCCGCTCTTGCCTGTGAGCCTGCTGTCCTGCAGTTTTAGGACCGCTCCATTCTGGTGCAGTGTTTTCCATATCCCAGGGGCTTAGAAAAGGTATATTGAATGCCTTGAATTTCATTAAGTAGGTGCCTTCCTCTCATGTTTAGCTGCAATCTTATTTTTTTCCCCCTTCAAATACAGATTCCCACTGTTCTCTGCTTCTGGAGAATCCATATGAACAGGCCATGCTGGGCTTTAGCATGAGGAATTGGAGGAAGGGGCTACTGTCCCAAGTAACCCTCTGGAAATCCTCCATTAGAGGCTCTTTCATGGTACTGTCGGGGGCATACCCCTGGTCGCCACCCCAGGGCAACTTCCCATTCTCACACCCAACCCTTGTCCCTGCATCCTGCCCCCTGCCCTACTGACAGCCTCTCCGTGCCTAAGACATGGCTAGGTTTGCTTAGGAGTGTAGGTATAAAGTTCCCTCTAAAAAGTGTGGGAATAAACTGCTTTGGGAAACAGAATGGGCACCCACTCTAAGGCTTGGAAGGCAACGAGGACCTCAGTGGAGGTTGAGGGGCTATACAGGGATGAGGTTTGGGGTCAGAAGCCACAGGTAAGGTGGTAATGGGGAGTCTTAGTGGACACCAAGAGAAAGAAGTCCCAGAGATGTTCTGGTGGCAATCTCTACTTATTTGGCAAAATGTTAGGAAAATGACCCAAATGCCAGAGGAAAATTACCTAAATCTAAATGCTGTTTCTGACAAGATAGATAAAACTTTTTAAAAATTAGGACTAACTTTTAAGGCCTTAAACCCACACATATTATTCACCAGTACATTTCAAACAGGAAAGAGGTAATCCATCCACTCATTAGATGTGAAACGATTTTAACAACTTTGCGGAAATGCTATAGAAAAATAAGTCAAACGTTACATCCTTTGCGTGTCAGTGGAGGATAAAGGCTACTGCCACAGACTGCCTCTTCGTCATCACTGCAGCTGGTAGCACAGGGCTCCTGCTTCCCGCCATGGTCCTGTCACCACCAGCCAACCCCGCAGGCCAGTGCTGCCCAGCTCTGTCGCTGACCTCAGGAACCTAATTACCTTCCCCTGGAACTGCAGCACGTGTCAGGTTTGGCACATATTTTCATTTTTATTTTACTTTCACATTTACAAAATTCAGGAAGCCACTTTGAGAAAGGGAAGGTTGAGGCTGCCTGAGAGAGCTGGGCTCACAGGCACTGTGCAGAGTTGGGTACTCGGGACTTTTCAAGGGGAAACGGTCCCGTATCTCAAGAGTCTTCCTTGCCAGGCATCTGATGTGGTAGCATGGTTTGCCCGTCAATGCCTGGAAGATGTTCCTGGAGGCTGCCTCCGCCCAGATTTTATTGCTGGTGAACTTGATTATCCAACTTTGAGCCAGTTAGTCCAGGGTTATGGCATTATCAGAAATGGATCCAGTGGTAAGCACTTTGCTGAAAAAGGAAGTTGAAATATGTAAACTGCACTGATTCTGCAATGCTGACATGGTGCCTAAATTTGTCTTCAGGCTAGGGGAGTATCCTGAAGACAGGTAGAGACCCTCTTAGTACCCATCCAGGGGGAGAGTCAAAGACAAGGTGGGCATGCCCAAACCCAGAGCAGCCTGGACTCCAGAACCCAACCAGTTCCTACACATTCTTTTTTAAGGCTCACAAAAATGTTCCCTTTCTCAAATGGAAAAAAGTATACACTCCCCTCACTTTCCAAAATTGGATCTCTTGGTCTGAATGAGATTACTCCTTGGCAGAGAGAGGTTCAGAACTATGAATGAGCAGTACTCAAGCATGTATTCTGAAAATATGGATCACTGCAAAGTGCCCCTGGGTCATCCCTGAACTTCACAGGTCACAGGAACAAAACAGTCGTGGAAGAATAGTTTGCCTCTGTGATTATAGCAGCGACAAGACAAAAACCAGGGGTGATTTTATTACTGATTTGATCTCATCTTAGCCTCTGTCATTTCGCAGGTCATTAGCTTCTCCATCTCTCCTGAAAGTGCTTGGTGCTTGCTATTCCTGCAATCCACCAGTGACAGCAGGCCCCCATTAGCAGAGCTGTGTGTCCACCTCTGTGACAAATGAGGAAAATGACTCCCAATGCCATATCATTTTCCCTCCTGCTCTGTTAGACTGCAAATGTTTAGTCTTTTTCCCCTTCTGGGAAGAGCAAAGTCCAAATGGTATGGTAAGCATGGGGAATGAGGGCCTTCAGAGCACCTTATGCCCACATGTTAGGGTCCAGCTTCAGGGGCTCAATCACACGCAGGTCTCTGGGATACCACCAGAGTCTTCAGAAGGAGTGCAAATGTCATTTCTGTGGTCAGATTCACCTGGCTGGTCTCTGGTCTAACCAAGATATTTGAATTCACAGCCCTATGCATTAGTTTAACAAAAAATCTGGCTTGTGATATCCAAAGAGTTTAAAGTCCCCTTCAAACCGTGCATACAGACGCCGGATGTCTCGTTTGCTGATGCCCAGAAAGTAGTGCTCCACCTTGGATTTATTATACACTGTAATGCCAGGAGGGATGGTTGGGTAGGACACCAGATGGTCTATGCCGGCTTCTTTTAAGATGTATGGGGCATCATCCTCCAGGGTCTCGTGGTGGCCAATCACACTGTATTTTATCTCACAGGGTGCACACAGTTCTACGTATGTCACCCAGTGAATAATGTGGTCCCCAAACTGAAGGTCCAGCCATCTGTGGTTAGGATCACCTAAATAACGCACAAAATCTTCAAACTGGATGCCCCTGGTCTCTGTCCGGTTCCTTCTGTATTTCCTGATAATGCCAGGGGCGATCTCATGCCTGTACCAAGGTTCAAAGCGGGGATTATGAACAAACTTATCTTTAAATGCAGAAATCAGTCTTTCGAAGGGATCTCTTACGATAAAAAACTTGAAGTATGTTTTCAAGCTACAGGAAAAAAAAAAAAAAGCAAGAGGTTAACCTGATGCTACTGGTGGTAACAGTTTCACAACTGCGTGGGGAGAGGGAAGAACAGTAGAGGGAGCAGCAGTAGCAACAGCACCGAGTCCTCACCCAGGCTGAGCCCTGCGGTGAGTGCATTGCGTGAGGCTCTTAACCCACTCGGCCACCCTTGGAAGCAGTCCTGTTATAATCATCTTACAGGTGAAGAAATGGGCGCTCAGAAATCTCAACTGCTCCAGGTCCTAGTACTCCAAATCCTAGAGGGCCGCTGTGAAGACAGCCACTTAACTTATAGTTTTGTCTTATTTGAATATGCCAAAACATCAGGAATATTTAAAAAATTTTACACCTGGGCAGAAAAGTGTAAGGGCAGGAACTCTCAATGAGTTAGGAAAAGCCTGAAGGCAGAGGAAGTTACTTTAATGATATATTCTTAAAAATTCAAAATTGCCAAGAGGAGGAAAAATAAGAGGGAGGAGGGAGTAAGAGAAAATGAGAGTGAGGCCTGAGGCTCTAGCTGGCAGGAAAGGCAGCCTGGGTGAGCTGCCAATAGTGGCGGTGCCCGTGTGAAGGGCCTGGAGCTGCAATGATGACAAAACAAGACAGTTTTGCATCCTCCATGCCAGGAACTGCACTCAATGCTCCACGTGTGTCTTCGCGCATCCATTCTCACAAAAGTCCATGAACTAAGGGATTCAGGAAATAACTGGCCAGCCTATGCAGGAGAATCTCCGAGCTGGCACTTAAGATCTGCATTCCAAAGGTTTGCAAAGGCTGGAAAGACTGAATAATCAGGGCCAGAGGAATGAAAAGTAAAAAGCTGAAAAGCAAGGCAGGCCCAAATTCAGTTGGTACCCTGACATTTATCTGAGGCTTATACACTCATTCCTTTTAAACGTCACTTTGCAGGGCCACTTCATAGTTAACAAAGAGAGCCTTTCCATTTATTGGCTAAGTAATTTTGGAATGCCAATGTCCATTCTTACTATGATCAGTGAGGTCTGTTTCTCTGATTGTGAGGCCCTAGCCACGTCACCACTCCCCAAGGCAGCTACTGCAGGAGTTGGTTTAATACCTTTGGGAAAAATGAAAACTTGAGTGGGATTTACCTGCAACCCAAAACCCTTCCACAGGAGAAAAAGGTCATATTTAGTAAGAAACCCATAAAACTTAACATAATCAAAGCGAAACAAAACTGATTATTCATTTCTATTAAGAAAATTATGTAATTTTTATTTTAATGGACTATATGAAAATCAGGGTGGAGATGTTATGAAATTCTCAAGGATTTGTAAATTTAAATGCACTAAACACTGGGCATGTGCTCAGCTCCCTCTCACAATGCAAACCAACAGCCCCAGGTAGTGCTTGGGGCAATATGGGATACACAGCAAGTACAGATCTGAGCCTTGGGCTTTATCAAAATGCCCCTTCCCTTTGAGGAACTTGCTCCTACCGCTTCTGAATTTCTGCATCACTGAAGGAAGAGAGCCGAGGGAGGCCATTCTTCTCATGGTCGTGAACCACATTTTCAGGGATCTCCTCAATGGAAGGAAATGCTCCTGGGAAGTAAACAGGGGAGAAGGCTATGTCGACTACCCTTTCAGTGCTACCCTGAAAAAAAGATGCCATCTCTTAACTCAGGGCCCACGTTCCTTGCAAGTGATCTGCAATAGCCAAGTCTATGTCTTTGAATTCCAACTGCCGCTGGCAGGGTGAGAGAGTGAAGAGGGTTCTGGGTGATTCGTAAGCCAACCAGAGGAAACAGATGAGTTGGCAGGAGAGGGAAGGATAAGGGGTACCTAACTCTGGCAATGCACCTAAACTGGGTTAAATTTGATATTTAAAAAAGATCACTGCATGCAAACAGAATGTCTAAAACTGGCAATACTTATTCTACTCTGCAACTGGAGGAAATGCCAGAGGAGCACAGCAACAAAACTGCTAATTTATGCCCACAGCATCATCTGGGGCCCCTATTTCTTGTAGCCGAGGTTCTCAGGCACCATATCCTGACCTATGATGTTTCCTAGGCAACCTCCAGACATTGTAGACTGGCAAGAGGCAAAGATGTTTGCTGCTGGGCAAATCAGTCTACTGTTGTGGGAGTGATGTGATATGTTTTCAGCAGGGGTCAGAGGAGGACAAGTGTCTGACAAGGTAGGGCTGAAAGGAACCTGGATCTATCCTAGAATTAGAAGACAAAGCAGGTTTTCTTTTTTCAACTTACACAAATAGAAATAAAGCATGACTATCAAGGAAGATGTTAGGCTACCCTCTGCAAAGCTTCACATCCATCTCTGTTAATTCACCATGTTAAACTCAGATTCTGCTGAATAAGTCTGCTGGGCCATCTAAACAGTGTCCAAACATTGTTATATTCACTCCTCTCCAAAATACTTCAACAGTAGTCCATGCCCTGTGCTGAATGCTGTGATACAAGCAAGACAAGGAGCATCTGTTCTCAAGGGGATGGCAGAAGAACCAGCTCCTGGGTCTGCACCTGCACCTGCTCAGGTAACTGCCCCCATTCCAAGTGAGTCTAGACAACCATAAGGATCATCCTTTTTCTGGCCTGGCAAACCTGCCACTATTTTGATCTTGCCCTTGTACTTTGGTCTTGACTTCTTTGAAGTCTGATGCTTCATACTATGTGGTAGATTTGTAAGACTTTTGTACATTCCTTGTTTTAAGTTTGATTTGTAACCTTATTCTCCAACATCACAAATCCAACATGCCGTCAGATTACTCAAAAAGCACATTCATTATATGCCAGAAGGAGAAGCAAGTGTCCCCTTGAACCAAAAGGAAGAGTCAAATGACAGCAAACTCTGACTACCAGCTTCAAGAGACCAGCAGCAAGCACACTGGGCTGCAGGACAGAGGTCCCCAGCATCATTCTCCCAGGGTTCCCAGATCAGATTCCTAAATCAAGAATCACATCAGTCAACTGACACTATGTTCCTTCTGAAGATCAATGTAACAGAAAGAGCCCATAGAGCTGCCCCTTCCTGTAGCTCCTCTCCGCTGTCCTCCTCTTCCTCCCCTTCCCAGGCCACAGTGACCTTCCCTGGGCAAACCCTGGTGTCCACACACATGAACATTTGCGGGGCTCTGCACGCACCATTTAACACGATCAGGACTTTCTTCCACTGGGTGTTACCCACTTTGGGAGTCTGGCAGAAAAGAATCTTGTGCTTGTCACAGACAAATATTCGGTCTAGGACAAACTTGGAGACTGACGTGTGTGAGAGATTCTTAAGGGCTTCATCCCTGCAGACGTTTCTGATGAGTTCCAGTCGCTCCAAGTAGACCAGAGGTTGGACAAGCCGGCTGTCTGAAAGCATTTTCCCAGTTGGCTGCAAGTAATAAGGTGAACAGGCACAAGGGCTTCATTAGAAGGCAGTAGTTAGAGGAGGCGCTGCTCCCTAGTCTTGAATTATGAGCTAATAAGCAGAGGGAAGAAGCATGAAGCTGCCCTCACAGAAACAACAGGGTTGCATGGATATGTTGACCCATTGTTCAAAGACAACTAAGCCTCTATCTCTCCATCCCCAGCTTGGGAAAACTGAGGAGGTAGTGGGCTGCTTATTACTTCCTAATGGCATTTAAGGCCCTTAATTTGCTAGAAAATTTTCATTCCGGGCTATTAGTGAAAACAGGCAAGTTTCCGTCCCCTTCCTTTGTCCAAATTTCTCCCTCCACAAAACTCCAACCCAAGGGACCAGGTGTCTACACACATGTTGACTGTTTTGAAGATACTCTGGTAAAGTAGTACATTTACTAACTTTTTAAAAATGCCTTAGGCCATTTATATGGGTTTTGAAAATGCAAAACTGTCACTCCAAGTCCTCAGTAGAATGCACACAACTCATTCCCTCTGTATGAGTTTAAGGAGAGGGGCAGGGTTTTGTTTGGTATTTATGTCAAAAGGAGCAGAAGGTTAGCCACTGAGCCAATGCTGGAGCACACCTGGCTAAGGAGTCATCACATCTGGTGAGAAAGCCCCTATGAACAGTGTTGATGAAAGCTCTCATGCCAGAAACCCCTCCCTGCCAAGAAAGGGTGCCTAGAAACCAGCAGATACAGATGAGCTGGAAGCCGACAACAGCCTAACTGTGTGCCTAGGGTGCAAGATGCACAAGGGAATAAACTGCTGCTCCTTTTACTCTGTGACTTTTCAACCTTTGATGTCTATTTTTTTTCTCACCTCTGAGTTATCTGGAATAGGTCTTTGAATAGTTTTTCCACTCAAAAAACAATGCCTAGGAGGTATATTCTAGTTCACAAGCAGCCTCTGCTGCCTCATACATTACAACTCTACTGACAAAATTCTTGAACTTAGGCTGCATTGTGCTCTGGCACAAAAACTATAGAGAAGTCTGTACCCACCGCCCCCCATGATCATATCCTTATAAAGGACCCATTTTTAATACCTGTTTGTAGGGTTTTTTTGGTCCCATGATTCTAGCACATAAGGAATTTTGCCAGGATTTGTCATAGTGGTGCTCTGCTAATTCTGCCTAGGATGCACTGAGTCCTTTCTAGCTATACCCTCAGCTCAGGAAATGTTCTTTCCTCAGGACAGTTGGGTGGGATAAAACTCATACACGATAAAGTCATTTTAAGTTAGGAGACCTATGCTAGCAGGAGTTTCTACCCTCGGAGCCTTTACCCCACAGAGTTTTCTTTAGCTCACAGGGTTTTCTCACCTGGTCTAAGAAATGCTCTGGGCAGAAATGCTCCAGTATTTGCTCCTAGTGGCTCAATTTGTGATATAAGCGATATGACTACCAATCAAAGTCCTTCTGCCCTCCTTAAACTATATAAAGAAAAACACAAACATATCTTTATCATAGAAGAAATAGTCACATATCATATATATGTTATACTTACTGAATGCTTTTTAAAAAGGAAATACATATTGATTGAGGAGATTTGGATTATAATGGACTACAGTTGATGTTTTCCTTTTAATTTGGGGTAGTCTTTAAGATATACAATGAATATGTATTACTTCTTAATTTAAAAAAAACCTTGATATAAAAATATTGGCTGGTGGGACACTTAGAAAGACTTGTGGGAAGTTCTAGGAAACTGTGGATGATTTCTACCCATATTTGGGTATTTTTTTGAATCCAGAAGTAGCTTGAGAAAGAGAGCTCTATTTTCGTCTCTCTTCCTTTAGCATAATCTACCACTAATTAAAAGCCACAACCCTCTACCTGATTTCCTCTTATTTTCTCCCAGGACTGGCCTGTCCCTTTCTTATAGGTCCTCTCTTCTTTCCTTTCTCCTCTTTTCTACAGTGTGACAACCACTATGTCCAGTCACTTCGCATATGGGGTTCAGGTGAGAGGGAGACACTTCACGTCAAAACAGGAAGAGGCAGCTGCTCCTGCTCCTTACAGACCAGCTCAGAGGGCCAGTGCCCTCTGCCGTGCAGTGCCCACCTTCAGTTCCTCAGGAAATTGTTTCTCCCTGGGCAGCTTTCCCGCATCTGGCATGGCCGTCAGGAACAGAAACTCCTGTTTGGCGCTGTATGCTAAGAGAGAGAGATTAAAAGGTCTTCTCGTGGGGAAATGCAACAGAATAGAGTTCTAGAAACAGCCCTGCACCCTACGTTTGGTTTGACAAACGGCAAAACCAATTCAGTGGAGGAGCGTCTTTTCAATATATGAGGTTTGAGCAATTAACACATATAAATGAAAAATTAACCTTTGCCTAAATCTCTCAAAAACAAACTCAAAATGGATCAACACTTAAATGTAAAACATAAAACTATAAAACTTTTGCAAAATTTGGTAAACTGAACTTCATCAAAATAAGAACTTTAAGTCTGCCAAGGTCAAGACAAATTACAGACTGGGAGAAAAATATTTGCAAACCATGTATCTGACAAAGGACTCTTGTCTAGAATATGTAAAGAACTCTCAAAATTCAACAGTTATAAAAAAAAATTCAGTTAGGAATTTAGCAAGATAAGAACAGACATTTCACCAAAAGTGATATACAGATACAAAAGGGTATTCAACATCATTAGCCATCAGGTAAATGCAAATTAAAAACACAATGAGATAGCACTAAATACCTATTAAAATAACTAAAAAAAAAAATAGTTAAAACTCAAAATGTCAGAGAGAATGCAAAGAAACTGCAAACAGTGGTAGTGATAATGTGAAATGGTATAGCTACTCTGGAAAAGCTTGGTAGATTCTTTAAAAATAAGAACACAACTACCACACAGCCCAGAAATTGCATTCCTTGGCATTTATCTCACAGAAATGAAATTTATATTCACAAAAAATCTATACATAAAGGTTTTTAGCCACTTCACTTGTAACAGCCCCAAATTCTAAACAACTTAGAAGTCTGGGTTGACGTAGTGACTGGTTTGTTTCAACAAGAGATCGTTAAACAAAGAGTGGTGCGTCAACACCATGGAGTCCTACTCAGCAACAAAAAGGAACAATCTATTGATGTATACAGTAAACTGGGTAAATTTCCAGGGAATTACATTGGAGGGGGAAAAAAGTACCAAAAGGTTACACACTGTGTATAACATTCTTGAAATGACAAAAATATGTAGAAGAGATTAAATTAGTGGTTGTTCTGGGGGCAGGATTAGGAATGAGGAGGTGGATGTGGCTAGAAAAGAGCACCATGAGGGATACTTCTGGTGACAGAAATGCCTCTTCACTGTTATCCCTATTAAAATGCAGGTTGTGGGGCCTCCCTGGTGGCGCAGTGGGTTAAGCAACACACTATGAAGCAAACCGCAGCCACTGCAGCACGAGTTCGATCCCTGCTGCTGGCCAGGGAGGGGACCCACATGGTGCAGCAGACCTCTCCTGCCTTGCCCACTGTTCCCCTTAGCAGTGTACTTCCATTGATCTGCCTGTTCTGCTCCCTGCTCTCTGTGGTGAATCCTCTCACCACCCCCCACACCTCTGTACCCCAGTGCTTGTATGCATAAATAAATAAATCTTTAAAAAAAAATAATAAAATAAAATAAAATAAAATGCAGGTTGTGATTCTGTTCTATAGTTTTGCAAGATGTTACTACTGGGGAAAGTGGGGTACAGGGAACATAGAGCTCTGTGTTATTTCCTCCCACTGCATGTAGCTGTCCAGCGAGCTAGAAATAAAGACTTTAAAAACAACAACAAATTAGCAGTCAAAGAAAGCAAATTAGTGGCTGTCTAGTGCTGGGGTTGACTTTATTAGTAGACGATGGCTAAGGAGCATGGAATCTCTTCTTGGGTTAATAAAAATGTTCTAAAATTGATGGTAGTAACTGATGCACAACTTTGTATATTGAGTCATTGAATTGCATTCTTTAAATGGATAAAGCTGTTTAAAAATTCTAAAAACAAATAAGCAAACAAACAAACAAAAAAAACCCAACCAAATTAGCAGTCAAGTTAGTG
Organism: Galemys pyrenaicus; assembly: GCA_019455555.1. Lineage (NCBI taxonomy): Eukaryota > Metazoa > Chordata > Mammalia > Eulipotyphla > Talpidae > Galemys > Galemys pyrenaicus. The sequence continues at coordinate 1,509,390 of JAGFMF010012281.1, forward strand.
CTTACGCAGTAGTTTAAAAATTCATGGAAATTGAGATAGGCTAGAACACTCATCTAGAGAACAATTTACAACAAACTGATTTTGGCAAACCTTTGGAGTAGAATTTGAAGTTAACCTTCAGATATCTACAAAGAAACATTTTCAAAATTTTGCAAACACTAGTACATATTAAGAAAAAGGAAGTATAAACTAAGGATATAAAAATTAGTTCCATAGAGACAGTTTCACTTTTTAAAAATTAAAATCTACTCCTCTTAGGTCATTAATACCAGCACTTTCCACACTACTCTCTCTGCCCTCATGTGGCTGTTGACACCCCTACTCCCCAAGTCACTGATTCTGTCAGCAACGCCTGTAGCCCTATGTTCTCCCTGTGTACCTTTTTCTTCCCCAGACAAGGTGACAGAAATGCCTTACGTGAGCCTGACAATAATAACCCATTTTCCCTTCACTTCAACTTTTGACACATTTGATTACAATACAATCTCTACCACATACCACTGTAAATCCTACTAAAATATTTTTCCCCTTTTTCCTCTCTGTGTTTGAATCAAAGAGCAATCCTAACCGAAGCTGTGTGTGGGGGCTGTTCTGTACATGCAATAAGCACAAAACACTGAGTGCAAAAATAGACAAAAGCATCATGTATCAGCCCCCAGAGTTCCTGAATGCACGCTCAGGGTTCTGAGTGACCAAAGTCTATCCATCCTCCTCTTTTACAACCTTATTCTCTGAGCACCGCTAATAAAAAAAAAACTCAGATTCCATACCTGTCAGGCTAACAAATGTCCCTATGACATCTCCTGTGATTAGCACTGCTGTGCTTAGCTCTGCCACAGGCTGAATTGTTTCACAGAAACCTAAGTATCCTTAAAAACATTTTAGAAGAAAAATGTATTCTAATTTCTAAACATTGATTTATCAATAACTTTTTGAAAAGCAACCCATTTCACATACTTGGGAGTATATAAAAAGACTACAGTAGCTGTAGGGCATGTTATTTTTCAGTGCCCGAATCCCAGCCAATTATCTGCTAATTTTTTTTAAAAAAGATTTACTTATTTATGTATGTATGCAAGAACTGGGGTACAGACCAGAGGTGCAGGGGGTGAGAGGATTCACCAGAGACAGAGTGGGGAACAGACTAGGCAGATTGACTGAAATACACTGCTGAGGGGAGCAGCAGGTGAGGCAGGAGAGGTCTGCTGCGCCATGTGGGTCCCCTCCCTGGCCAGGGACTGAACTCATGCCTCAGTGGCTGCAGATAGCTTCATAGTGTGAGACTTAACCCCTTGCACCACCAGGAAGGCCCTATCTGCTAATTTTTAACATTTTTATTATTTACTCCCCAACTCTTCTCAATCCTGATTCAACTGATAAGTATAATTTATCTTTGGTTTTTGCCAACTATTTATTTTCAGCAGATGCCGTTATCTCCACTATGATCAAAGAACAGGTTCTCATCCTAGTCTCTGGGGGCAAGATTCTACCTTCAGATCCAAACGTTCTGTTTCTCTAGCATGGCCAGGTGTCTGCACAATGTACTAATCCACTTTCACTACAGGCATCATTGTATGTACAATGTTTCACAAAAACATTCCTATTTGCCATCTTCCATTTGCCACATGATGTACTGCCATGCTTTTCTACTGTGATCACATCCATCACTTGCCTCCATGATCACACTGTGAATCTAGCAACCCTGCATCACCAGCTCACTGCACACACTTCCACTGCATCCAGCACATGCTGGGCAGAAGGTGTGCAAAGACACTGATGTCACGACTGTCTTCAAACAGCTTTCAACTGAGTGGAAGAGCTGAGTCAAGGCAAAGATTGGAACAGAAGCCAGAACAGTCTACACATACACCAGGTTCACAAAGATGCCATTTTTAAATCCTAAACCTCAATCTATAATGCCACCAGATTCTCACCATTAAATGACTTACTTCGTCTAGTTATACTCTGCAATCTGACAATAAAATTTGCTAGCCAAGGAAGAGTCACTGCCACAAATATCACCCTGGTTCCATTGTTGAACTAAAAGCCCATGTACAATTTTTTCCTAAGCATTGATTTTAAACAGCAGTTCATGTCAAGTCTGCTTTTCCTCTCAGCTTAAGTGTAATACCCTTGTGTTGTCAGTTATTCCCTTGTGATGATACTCTATGATGGGCTTTTGGTTCAAAAAAAAAACCATTATGAACATAAATAAAATAAACTTCAACATGTGAGAAAACCCTTACAGTCATATATTTACAACGTCTTTCAGGTTCTGAGATCTAGAAGATTTTAACTGCCTCCCCAGACAAAGGATCACCACAGGCTAAGAGACTCCACCTACTAAACCACAGCACTCCAGGATGGGGTGGGGAACATCAGCTGCCTAAGCATCCTCTTCCATAGCCCTCTTTAAGGCCTCCAGGGGTTGAGTGTTTAACTTCTGGGTATTGATCCTGGCTTAGTCATCCAGACTTGGAAGACTTCGTGTGCTTGCAGCCTTCGTTCAGAACTCAGCCAATGGACATCACCTTTATGACCCCAACCAGGTACTAAGAACAATTAGATAAGATTCCACATGGTCAAGAAAGCTGGGCCAAGTTGTAGGCCTGACAACAAAAGGATCACCACACGTGGCAGAGCTGACACTGCCCTCACAGGAGAGGAGACAAGTGTGATGGGCTCTAAAATTCCACCAGGTATGTCCAGGCCACTGTATTTCCATTCACTGACCACAGGAACCACACAGGCACACAGACCATCCAAGGGCAGAGGAGTTGCCACTGGTCTGCTGGGGCTGCAGCTACTAGGTGAGCAGCACTGAGGACTTTACTCCTGGTTTAAAATCCTAAAGACTTTCATCCTTCTTTATTGGTTTTACCTCCTATCACTCTCATTTTTGCTCTTCTTCACAAAACCCTTTCAAGTTTCTAAACTTCCCTGAGAACATTCAGTATAAAATTTGCCACATCACAGCAGAATGACACCTCATTCATCAGATCCCACTAAAGAATGAGGTATTTAGCATCCATTCTACAGTAAATATTGAAGCTCAACGACACATAACTTACTCAACTGTTTTTGGCAAAAGTCTCAAAGTAGGTTATATATACTTCTACTTTTTAAAGCAAAATTAGCCACAATTCAACCTCAGAACCCACCTTTTCAACTGCCTTCCAGAGCAGGAAATGGCACTTCAGGGAATTAAGGGTAAAACATGAGGATCCTAGTAACAGAGTGTCATAATCTCAGCAGCTCTGTTATCCTCTGCCCTATAGTCACCATTCTCCCATGGACCCCACCCCTCAAGATTAACTACATGTGGTCCGTGGTGCGGTCCAAGCAGCAGAAGGTTTACAAAGGCCCCCACCTGAGTCTCCAGTGCCAAGGGGGAAGAGAACCTGTGCTCTCACTCTTCGTGAGGGGCCTCCAGTACAGTAACATGTCACTGGAGAAATGGCCAGACTGTCGAGCTGAGATCACTGTCTCAAATTCCAGCAACCCTCTTTGCTGTTCTGACAGAGGTCCTGGTCCTGGTGTGAGCCCTGACACTCTGGGCTTATCCATGGTGTTCTGTGAGGCTCCTGGCCACTTCGCATACCTGCAGGTGTTAACACCACCTTCCCAAGGCTGTGAAAACTACTCAGTTCTCATGAGGGCTTCTGCAAGGGGAGGGTGGCCCTTGTGATGACAGCCTGTCAGGGCCCTAAGGACCTGAGGGCCTGGTGGCTGTAATGTGGAATGGAGATCCACTCCTTGGGGTTTATTTTAGGGGCTCCCACTTTTGCACTTTCTACCTTCCAATCTGGCTCCTCTACAGATGTGGCAGGCAATAGAAAAGAAGGGAACAAGGGGTGTGGGGCATGAGGCAAATTTCAACAAAGCTGGGAACATACCTGGGAACTTGGAGCGGAGAAGGGGAGGTAGGGGGAACAGGACAGGTTGTGTAGCCTTCAAAAGAAAATGGAGAAAAACTGCTGGTGTGGATACTTTTCTAATTTCCCTCTCCTCAGGGCTGCCATCTGCAGAAGGATGTGTGCAAAGTGTGCTGCAGAACAAAGATGCTGCCTATACATGCCCACTCTCACAAGCACCTTCCCAACCGAGAGCTGATCACCAGCCTTTCAGCATCTTCCAGTGTGCCTTGCCTCACTTTGCCACTGAAAGGAATCGCCTCAGGTTCCAAGATGACCTTACATGTACCCAATGCTTCACAACTCATAGAGCTGTGTACTGGGGCCAATCTTGGAACTGTCGATATATGAAACACATCCATTTTGTAAAGAAACCACTAAGGCCTGGGTAAGCAAAGAACAAGGAGAGGACCGGGAGCCAGCTGTTCTGAGGCAGGGTTTGTGCTTTTTTTTTAATAGTATTTTTTTAAAAATTTCATTTTATTTATCTATGCATACAACAGCTGGGGTATAGGCCAGAAGTGCAGGGACAGAGTGAGGAGCAGAACAGGTGGATCTACTGAAATACACTGCTGAGGGGAGTAGTGTGTGAGGCAGGAGAGGTCTGCTGCGCCATGTGGGTCAGCTCCCTGGCTGGGGATCAAACTTGTGCTGCAGTGGCTGCAGATGCTTCACAGTGCTGTGCCTTAACCCCCTGCACCACCAGGGCAGCCCTAACTCACTTTCCTCATGGTGACTGGCCACCAGGACATGGCACCATCTGGCAGGCTGGGCTGCTCATCAGCCATGGCTGTGCCTCACAACACCACCAAGCAGGGCAAACTCCCAAGTCCCAGGAGAGCACTGACACTGTGTTGCTGGGAGGAGGCCCACCCAAGGAGCCCACAAAGAAAGCATGCCCCCCTCACCCCCCGGAGAGGTGCTAAGGAACACCCATCCATCCCTTTCAACAGCCCTCCCACACCACTGTAACACAAAGAATTTGGATACCATGACCTCCGAGGACATTTCCTGCATTAAAGTCCTTTGCTTCTGTGACAGAGGTCATTTACCTGCGCATACACTCAGGAACAATGTCACAGCAAGGTCTGGATTAGCCAAAATCCATTCCGTGAGGAACCATACCTACCGTCAGGGTCTTTAAAGGTCACTGTGATGAATTTGCTAGCCACCATGAACATGAAAATCACCCAAAAGCATGCGGCCAACAGAAGCCACTGGTGGTGCATGTTGTCAAATGTCAGCCATTCAGTGATTCTTCCTGGAACACACAAGCAAAATGCCCCAGTGCTTACTAAATTAATTCAACAAAAGGTGATTTTAAAAAACAAACCAGATGATTTTAGTTAATAGCATCAATAATAATATTTTTTAAATTTTCTGATATAATGGGTATTTTACTTGGCATTTAACGTAATTTTACTTTAAATTAATAATTCACTTCCAGATTTGGTAATTAAGCCAAATGGAAAAGCTACCTGAATGGAAACGGGTCATTTCTATTTGATTTGTGGGGTTTTTTTAAAAATTTATTTATGCATATAAGCACTGGGGTACAGGCCAGAGGTGTGGGGGTGGTGACACAGAGAGCGGGAAGCAGAACAGGCAGATCAATGGAAGTACACTGCTAAGGGGAACAGTGGGCAAGGCAGGAGAGGTCTGCTGCACCATGTGGGTCCCCTCCCTGGCCAGCAGCAGGGATCGAACTCGTGCTGCAGTGGCTGCGGTTTGCTTCATAGTGTGTTGCTTAACCCACTGTGCCACCAGGGAGGCCCGGTCATTTCTATTTGTTTTTGGAAGCCTGATAAGATTTTTCACAGGTTTGCTCTGTGGGTGCTTTCTGGCTCAGGTTAAAGCAAAACAAATTGTTGGTCTTCACAACAGCCAGAGTGGATGGGCAGGAAGAGATGCAGGGCTAGCTAGACCTTTGCTGCAGGTAATTTGTAGAGGGCAGAAGGCATACTGAAGCAATTATGAGTGAACTGTGTTTAAAGTCCTAACTTGCTGACAAACTGTAGCCACAACTAGAGATTTTAAAACAACAGAAATAAAGACCAGAACCTCTCCATCTCCATTCACTTGCCTGCAAGGGCCTGTGTAGAACCTTGGGGGTGGGGGTTTTTCATGCTATCACCTCCCAGGAGTGATGCAGGGCAGGGCACTCCTCAGCACATCGCACAAGTCACACTCTGCTGCAGGGGACACATAACCAGAAAGGAAAAGTCAGTTTTTGACAAGAGAAACAAGAAAGTGTGTTTTACTCTACCTTTAACATAGTGCTCCTTCAAAGCAAACCATTTAAAGAAGTGGGGCTGAGCTGGGCTAGTTTCTAGCATCTCACTGAGGCCATCCAACCCTGGCAGCAAAGCACTGGTCCTCTCGACACAGTGCTGGTGACAGACAAATGATTCCAGAGAGCTTCCACGCACTAGGAGGGACAGAGCTCAGCCCTCAGCGAGGACTCAGGTAATCAAGTCTCCTCCTTGTCTCAACATTTACTTCTTATAACCTCACTGGCCCCAGGCATGCGAAAGCTAGTTTCTCCCCACAATAGCCAGCAAGTGGGCATCCAGCTTACACCTGAATGTATCCTGTGATCAGGAGCTGATCATCTGTCATGCAGCCTTTGATACATAAGGAGGGCCCTGAGTCATCCTCTATCATCCTCAGGTGCTCACTTGTTAGATCCATTGTGTTTCCTGGGGTCTCCAAGTAGAGTTGCCAGATTAAACAGTTTAAATGTTAGATAATTAATAATTTTTAACAGTAAGCATGTCACAAATATCAGATGTACTTATACTAAAAAATGATTTCTTATCTCTCTCAATTTCAAATCTAACTGGTTATCTTGTATTTTTGCTGGTAATACTACCCACCAAAGGAATGTCAACCTCTCTCTTAACTGCTGAAGCCAGCTGGCCTATCTCAGTGACATCCCCTTTTCTCCCTTCTGCCACCCCTTGCTTGAATTTTGAAACTATTTCCTTGCCAGTAGAGACAAAGATGTAAAGCACAACTGTCCACCTAGCTATCCCCAGGTTCGAAGTCATTTCCATAGATAGAGCAGGGAGTATTCTAACCAGGTCCAAGCAAAGCTGTCTTAGGGTATATCACATCTGCATTGCTGTCTAGGTCTCTAAAAACCAGCAGAAGAACCAACAAAATCTATAATCTGCCAGGCTGGGTCTTTATGAATTCTAAGAGTAGTGTGTCCAGCTGGCTATAGCATGTTTTTGCTTAGAGATGATACACATTCGCATCTAGTTATCTACCTAAAGGTGTGGTTCCCAGGGGCTGGCTGAACATCAGTCAGCTGGGGAGAGGTAAATCAGTAAAAGTTGAGAGGAAAAAGCCAAAAACAAAACTGATGATTTGAAACACTTAAAAAAACAAAAAGAATCAGCTGGGGAGCTTTGAAAAACTATAGCAATGTCCTTGTCCCCAAAAACACCCCAGCCAAGATTACACAAATCTTTGGAGAAGGATCCTGGGAATGTTTTAAAAGCTCTGTATAGGATTCTAAATGAACAACCAGGACTAAGCGCTACTGTACTAGGCCCCCAGTCCCACACAAATTCCCTGGGAACCTTATTAAAATGCAAATTCTAGGCAATCTCACATAATAGCCATTCTCCCACCACCTCCTTCCACTATAAGAAGGAAAGCTGGTAGCAAGAGAACATCTCAACAACTAGAGTCTATTGATGCTCTGAATTACATGTACGCTGAATAGAGAGCTTAAGGTTTAATTAGAATCAAAGACCTTCCGTCACTGTTCCCAGTTACTTTCTTTTCCAGTCCTCCCTGGAACTAGACTCTGTAGAATTAGGATTTGGTCTGATCTTAGAAAAACCATGGCAGTTTGCTCCATTTTTTTCCTAAAGAAAGGCATTCCAAATTCCTTTGGCTTCAGCACCCCAAGACTCCCCTACTGTCTGCACTATTGCCATGATTATATAAGTTCTCCATGGGGTTTTCTCCTGTCCAAAATGACACCCTTTTCAAAGTTCACTGTTTCTGTTTGCAAAGTCTGGGGGCTTGATAACACAGTCCTTTTCCTAAGGCTCTGCCAGGAGCCACTGCACTCTACAGCCCAGTAATAAATGGCCTTTAAAGAGCCTGACATTTTCTGTAATTAAATCTCCTTTGTTCAAGGAGCGAGACAACTCCCAAAATACCTCTTGCAGCTAATGGCAGCAAACCTGGTGCACCCTGTGATCATGATGTAAAAAACCCTAAGCAAAGCCCTCCATACCCCAGGGTGGGAATAGCCATCTTCAGAAGAAACACATCTTTCCTATTTCCAGTCACGCCATGGAATTTCCATGTGTCAAGATGTCAGGACCTGAAACCAAGCCCTTTGGAGACTCACAAAGCAGGCTGGTGGTTAAAGAACATAAAACCTCCTGGGAAAAGCAAGAGCCTAACTGAACCTACAAGGAGACTCAAACTCCTTTTCTCTCTCTAAAAGAAGAGGGGAAAACTACTCATTTTACATGTTTATAATTACTAATACTGATACTGTTACATCTTTTGATGCAAATTCTCCCTCCCCTGCATTTTCAAAAAGATTCTTGTAAATTCATTTCGCTCAGCTGCCAGGAACATTCCTGCCAGGGGCTTTCCCCTGCCGTGTTTGAGTTGTCATGAGGAAGCATAAAGTCTTTGTGAATGTGTGCTGAAGACTCTGACTCCCACCTTCCATGTTCTACATTCACTATGCATATTTGCTTATTAAAGGTTCTGAAAAGTCCTGGGGTCAATAAACCCACTTAACTCAGCTGTTTAAAACTTTTTTCCCCCCAAATGTCACTCATTCATTCAGCAGTATACACCAAGTGCCTACTCTGACCCAGGAGTTGTTCTAAGATCTAGGGATGTGGCAAAACACACTCCTGAAGTAGACAGGGCATAAATAAACAGTCGTGCATGTATACATCAGACACTAGATGCCTTGGTTGATGACAAAGAAGGGTGTGGGGATAGAGGATGGTACTGAGAAGATGTGTAATAGAGTGAAGGGACAAACTATGCAAACACTAGCAGAATGATTTGGGTCCCAGAACCCCCAAAGCAGAAAGGAGGCCAGTGTCCCTCATGCAGAGTGAGCAAGGGAAGTTGTAGATCAGATGGGGAGTCCCATCAAGGACACTTTACTAAGGTGGGAACTCATGGCTCCCCACCCCACCACACATGCACCCTAGAAGACGACCCTGTACCCAGTGTTCGGTTTTAAAACATTCTTTCAAAGCACATGCTGCTACAAAGGCAAGGTCATGAAGTAAATAAGATAATGTACAAGGAACTAGTAACCATGAGAGGGGGAAGGTAAACTGGATAGTTGAGGGCTGAAAACATGGGGACATTTTACCGCCAACACTTTCATGCCTTTTGATTTTGAACAAAAATGCATTAATCACATTGTTAAACTACAAATTAATAAAATATTGCACATTTAGAATAAAGTTCTGTTACTTTCATTTTCATTTTTAAATTCACAGTAAGGATTTCTTTCAACCTAAGTTCAAAAATGTCCTTTGTTTATTGTGCCATTGTCACTAATTGCCATCTTAGAAATACTGATAATCCTTAGTTACTAGAATGAAATACATCCTATCTCCACCTGGCCAAAGAACACAGCTGAGTTAAAGAGGTTCTCAAGAGAATGAAAATGAACAGGGTACTGCTTTTGCAGGTACTGAACTCACCTAATCCCCAGCCTGAGAGGATGTTGCCATTATTGTAAATATTGCTATGTATATGTGCACATACTCCTGTACTTAGGAGTTTTAAGTTTCCTAAACTTTCCATGTGAGCTAGAAAGGAGTCAGTAAGAATACTAAATGACATGGATCTCAAATGACTTTCAAGTTGACATTCTCCTCCCTATAGTCTAAGGCCTAGGGTCTACATTTTCTGGTTTTGACTCCCCTGAGGTTCCTGGTTCCTCTTGTTATTGCACCGAATAACTGAAAAAACAGAAAATATCATTAAAAGTTGTAAGATCAACTTACTGCACATAACTTGGTTTATATGTGGGAAATATCAACCACTTGCAACAACTCAAGTTTATTTTGCACAACAGTTATCTCATAGAGACAGATTATATATTTCTTGGTAAATGAGTAAGTATCCTAAATATACCAAAAGATTTAATTGTTTTAAAAGACTTTTCCCTGTAACCTAGCACGAGAAATGAATTTGTTGTAGCAAAAATAATCAAATCCTTCTATACTTGTTTTACATGTTTGATAATGGGTGGTGGATTCCTACATAAGATGACCAAATTTCCAGTGGAAGATGTTTTCTGGGTTTTGTATTTCTTCAAGCTTTAACAACCTGACAAATTTTAGTTAAATGTCATATCATGGAAACAAATCAAACTCACAGGATTAAAGAGATTACAGATTTAATAGAGTTAACTGACAAAATAATTTGAACACACAATACAGTCCAAGCTGCCTATAAGTTTAGCTGTGTTTCCCTCTACTCTTAAAATCTTTATATTAAAATCAAAAGCAATTTCATGTGACATAGATGGAAAGATTAAGCTTCCTGTATTCACATCCGGATTCTTCCAGACCTACATCAGAAGAAAACTGACTTTCTAGTTTCTGTAATGTGGAAGGTCCTACATTCACCTTTTTCCCCCATTTCTATTTCTGGCTCTCTACCGCCTTTTCATTGTACAGCCTCAAACATTTGAAAACTGATCTGAATATAACTACAAATTAACCAAGATAATTCTTCCCTTCCTTTGTTCACTTTTATAAACACTCCAGTTTTCATTCCAGGAAGATAAGAATTCCTCTAGCAGGTATTTCTTTGAGAATCTATTATTCAGGGCTAAGAGCAAAGATGGATTTTTGATGGTTTTTTACTTCCATCTTGAAATTCCAATTTTGATCCAAGATGGATTATGTCTTAATTATAATGAGGTAAAAAGAAGACCACTTCTCTGTGTCTTTCCTTTTTAACCCAGTCCCAGAAGAGTGAATTAAATAGGTGTTGCAGATCGGCACGTCATAGCTAAACTAAACTACCTAATTTTAAGAAAGCCTGTGACATTTTACACTTTGGCAATTAAAACTGACCAATACCCTAGTCTCCAAGGTCCCAAACCTAAGGCTTTGCTTGTTTCAGACAAAAAGCCTTTTATGACAGTCCTCTCTTGTGGTTAACAAGAACCTGGCTGCACTGCCTGGCCCTTTCCTGCTTTGAGCAGACTTGGAAAACAAAAGCGACAGCTTTTGGAAAACCTGCTCATCTTTCCCAACCAGTGGAGCAGAAATTCATGCCTCTATCTCTAACTTCTGACAGGCCTCGGAGACTGTCAAAAGCCGAAATCGTCAAAATCAGAGGCCGCGGGCACTCAGGAGGCTACTTGGCAGGAAACAGGCTTTCCTAAGTAGGGCTCCTTCTCCCCCACCAGAGCAGTGCTCCGCCGGGCTCTTACAAGACCTACACGTTTGTTCTTTCTGCCCTGCTCTTATTCTCTCTGCATTCTCCTTGGATCCAAGCGGAACATTTTCTTTCTTTTAAATGAAAATTCTCACCTAAGGCTATCAGAAGTAAATCAGAGATCACCTAGGACCGATTATTCCACCCAATATTGCACCCCCAGGCAAGGACACCGCCTTATTGCATAATTAACATGATGAAGGTTCTACTCCACAACCCCACAAACTAGAAGGTCCCCGAGTAGCCCAAACACACCCCAAACACACGGCATGTTGCTCGAAAAGAAATCGCACTTCACCCCTTTCTCCCTCCACCCCGGGGAGGCAAACAGTCCGGGATCCGGGGATGTAAGAAGCTCACCCTCCGTGGCGCCGGGGCTAGCCAGGGTCCTCCGGGCCTCCCGGCCCTGGGCGAAGCTGCGCTCTGGCCTCACAGGCCTGTGCGAGGCACGCAGGGCGCCGGCGTCCCGGGAGCGCGGGAGGCCCGCCCCGCTCGGAGGCCTCCGCACCGCCACCCGCCAGGTCCGGAGAGCTGCTGCCGCGGCGCCGGAAGGAGGAAGACTGGGCGCGAGGCCCCGGGAGCGAGTGATGGGGGTGGCGAGGCCTCAGCCGCCACACACGACCCCCGCCCGCCCGTGCGCGCCGCCTGCCGGTGCGCGTCCCCGCCTTCCCCGCCCCTGCGCGCACCGCCCGGGCTGCGGGGAGGCGCAAAGAGGCGCGGCGGGTGGACCCATGACCCGGTCTCCACCGCGGACGCGCAGCCCAATCCCGCGTCTGGCCCTCTCGCCTCGCTTCCTCCCACGGAAAACGAGTCACATTCCAGAAGATTGCAGAGAGACGCGCATCCATGCCAAAGCCAAATGCCACCAGGTCTCGCCGTCCGGGTATTGGAGAGCGGAAAAAGGATAAAATAATCCAGAACTGGAGAAAATGGGAACAGAAAAAAATTCCAAACTTGAAAAAGGCAAATCTGTATTTTCTAATCAGCCTACCCAGTAAAAGCAGGACCATCTATTCCTGACAGATCCCCCCTCATCCCCCAGTCTCAGGTATGGAAGAACTGATAAAGGCCAGAACAGCTTATAGCCCAGTAAAGTTGCAACTTTTTAAAAAAAGTGGCTTTTAATATTTTAATTAAAATTTACTTTGTGTGTATATATATATAAAAATATAACACCATTGTTCATTTTTGTACAATGTTTGATTTCTCCTCCCAGGTGTAGTTTCCATAAATTTCCCCTATGACCCAACAATCCACTCGTAGAAATCTACCCAAAGGACGCAAAAACATTAATTTGAAAGGAAAGTTGCAACTTCTTAACCTGCGGAAGTGGATAAGGCGTCACGATTTTAGAGCCTGGCAGAGAAGACTATCTGAAGGGTGTTGGCGCTTTTATTTTATTTATTTTTTAAAGATATTTTTATTTATGCATACAAGACTGGGGTGTAGGACAAAGGTGTGGAGGGTGAGAGTATTCACCAGAGACAGAGTGGGGAGCAGAACAGGCAGATCTATTGAAACACACTGCTGAGGGGAGCAGCAGGCGAGACATGAGAGGTCTGCTGCGCCATGTGGGTTCCCTCCCTGGCAGGGGACTGAACGAACCCCAGACCCATGCTGCTGTGGCTGCCCGTGCTTCATAGTGCAGTGCTTAACCCCTTGAGCCACCAGGGAGGCCCGTTGTTGGGGATTTTATTGCCCCAGGCAATAAACTAGTTTTACCTTGATCTAACCTACTTATTTGTTAACTATCTAACTATAATCTACATCCAAATGAGTAAAATAAATCTGTTTGTACATATACACTGTACACTTACACACATAAAATTGTCAAGTTTTCAAGGAAACAGTTTTTGTTTTCTCTATTGGTTCTCTCTTTAATGAGTTAAAATATAATATCTATGGGGTTCACCATGTTAAAATTTCATTTTAACATGATTACCAGCACAGTTTTAGGATGGGTTTACCTGATCTTTTGTTTGTTCATTCAGGCAATTATTGAACATTCTCTTTGACAAACACGACAAAACTGTATGTTCGACAAACATTTGCTTTCTCCTTAAAGCTTTGAGGAAACTTAGCACACAAGCCCTACTGACAAGGAAAAGAACAAGTTCTCTCAGGTAGTACTCCTAATAGCACTTGCATTACAGCAAGTGTCTTATATTACAGCTTTTGCTTTCAAGTTCCAGTATTACAGCAGAAATGTTACAGTGCTAGATTTACAGCAAATGTTTATTTATTCATTGGGAGCTGCAAGTCTACAGGATAGAAAGAGCAGTTGATAGTATGCCCAAGGAGCTCTTAGAGCATGAAAAAGGGATGGATCTCCAACCACTATATACGAGTTAAGTTTTCCGTCAGCACAGTTCTGATTGGTGGAGAGTTTGTCAAGCTGTGATGGATGGAATTTCAATCCTGAGTGTGGGTTGCCAGCATGGTTTCATTTCTTCTGGACTGTGGACTTAACTGTGCATGCCCCAACTTGTACATCTGGACACACTAGCGATCTGATCTTCAACAGTCTCATGGTTCTGTTGGATTTTTCCTACGACTAGTCAATAGATTTTTTTTTTCTTGTCTAAATACTTAGAAGCGATTTGGGATGGCTGGACATTGAATTGTTTTTGAAACCAAACCTCTGGTCTCCATATCTGAGAGCTTTACCCTAGTCCATGTAAATTCCCAGAAGACAGATTGTAACCTATGTATTTCCTAGAAACATCTAATATGATAACTGCCACACCAACCCTCAATACATGGTCTTTCTCTTCCATACTGGCTAATAATGTTGAACACTTTTCGTGTGCTTAGTTGACATTAGTACATCCTCTTTATTGAAAGGGCTCTTTCATGTCTTTTACTCATTTTTAAAAAATTGTTCACTGTTGAGAGTTGTGTTATAAACTTTTGATTCTTTTAAAATTTTTAATTTTAGCAGGCATGGTTTTACATTGCTCTACGGTAGGAGAGAGAGGGAACGTCACCATTACTACCAGCTGGAGGTGGAAGTACAGGTTCACTAACTGTCCTCCATTGACATTCCCTGTGGAGTGGCTCCTCATGTGTGCTGGGTGACTATAGCAGTTCTGTAACAGGGCGGTCCCCAGGAGACAGGGAACTTCCAGAATCTGAGTTCAGCCCTAAGTGGGTGGAGCTGAGCAGGGAAAGAAGATTCTGCAGAGGACAGGACAGAAGGAAGGAAGGAAGGAAGAAGGAAGCAGGATGGAGAGCAACAAGGAGACCTGGAGGAGGCACGTGGAGCAGAGCCACATGTGAAGAAACTGCTCTTGCTTCTTGGTCTTAGACTGGTTGGAACAGATGTGGGTGAGAGACCTGTGGGGAGGTTAACAATGGCAGCTTTCATCTTGATTTTGATTTTGTTCTTTTCCTCCCGGATTTGTCTGACTCTTTCAAACCCTTTTCTATGGGTCTCTACTGAAAGGTCCTTTAGACGTGTGGCAGGCTTTTGGGTCTTGCTTTGGGCCAATCCTATTTAGCTGGACTTTTGCCCTCGGGGAAATGAGTAACTTTAAATGCTTAACTTAGTAACTACAGTCTTTGTCCTTTCTATACTATACCCTAATAGTATTAAAGTTCCTTTCCATTAAAGGTTTTATGTTTGTCTTAATGCGGCAGATGGCAGAACCCATTCAGAAAGGGCAGGTTTGGGGGTTCTGGGGTGCCCCTCTCCCTGCCCTGTAACAGTTCTGCATTCCCTGTAGTCCTTCACTGATATTTTCCTGTTTGGGTGATTAGGAGGATTTTGTTACTAATCCCCATGTGGTCCCTGTTAGGTTTACTGATGTTAGATTTATTGCTGCTGGAAGCCCGCTGCCAGGGTGTCTCCATTACCTTCCCTGGAGGAGTCACGTAGGCAATTAAGGACAGAATGTGAAAAGACTGGCCTAAGAAATATGTTCTTGCCCTGTTATCTCCTGGCTCTGTCCCCTAATCCAGAGGTATAAAAATCCCTCGCCCTAGGCAACCTGCACAGCTTCCCTCCCCGACTTGTTGCCCCTGGGAGCTCCCCGAGAGAGCAAGAGAGCAAGAGCAGCAGCGCAGTCAGTAAAACTTGTCTTTGTTTCCACTATGACTGCCTATCTTTTCTAGTGCCTCTGACCTTTCGTCTGATCTTACAGTCCCTACTGACAAGAGGCTCTGACTCTCCACTAGACCTTCTCCAACACCAGCTAGTAGGGAATGAGAGCTGAGTGGGAGGGGAGTTCACAGTCCCCCAATGGTCTCCACTAACATGATGGAGTGGGTTTGTTCCCATCCAGTGGAGATGAAATTCCAGGCTCCCTATTCTGTTCCATGTCAAGTTGGGTTGGACATCTTGCCAAATCCTGGTAAAAGTAAAAGCCTAGGCTCCCCCATTTAGCCTTGCTTGTTGAGGTTGGGATGGGGTAATAGTATTTTCTGTGGGGTTTTACAACAAAAGAGTGATTACTTTCTAAATGTTTTCTGTCTTACTAGGTTGGTCTTTTTTTTTATTCTTTGGGATATAAAAAGCAGGGTTTTGTTGGACTTTTTTTTTTGTTTTATCTGTGTTTATTGCCATTTCTGGGTTATTCCAGTCTGGGATAGTTGAGGCAAATAGAAAACACACTACCATGTCATTCTTTAGGTCCTAAGGTTCCCATTCATTCTGCCTTCTCCCCTTGCTTTTTTTGAGTCTTCTATTTTATACATAATGCTCAGTGTTTTCAATTGTACATAGTGGGAAGAATAAAGAAAAGTGCCTCTGTTCCATCTCATTCAAAAAAGGAATAACATGCATTTTCATGCAAATTGTGCTTTTAAAGTTGACTTACAATGACACCTGTAGAACTGATAGCACAAAACCAAAATACAGCCTGGGGGGAAAGCCCTCTGCCTCAGTTAACCATTGCCATTGCCTTTAGAATACTTAGTTGTGTCCATTAAATCACTAACATTTTAACCTCCCAGTGTTGGGAGGAAGGATGTCTTGAACAAACTCCACAAACACAGGTTTTATGGACCCCCACCTCCACCCCAGGCCAAAGAAATCCAAGACACCAGGCTTCTATAAATCCCATAATATCATCACCACTAAAGGGAGGGTTGCTGGGAACTGAGGGTGGAGTTAAGCAGCCATGTTTTGTATATAACCAGACATGTGGATCTTGGGGACCCTTTGTATTTTTTTGCTGGCTTTCTAGCGTGCTATTGGGGTCCCGGCTCGGCAGAACTGGTAGGACGCATTTACCAACTCATCTCTCTTTCTCCCGGAGTCATTCCTTTCTTCATTTTCCTCTTTTTGTAAATAAACCCTTTATTAACCTTTTGTATGTGCCTGCAGTTGAGTCTCAGTATAAGTCCTTTGAAGCATGCAGGGGAGAACCCATAGTCAGGCCAACCCATTTCACATTGGGGTTACCCTGTAATACTGGGAAGTCTTAATTAAGCAAACCTCCAGGAATGAACTACATTCCACTGAATTGTTGACAGATGAATGACACAGATATGACCCAGACCCCCGCATTCTCCCCAACAGTACCAGTGGGATAACTGTGAGCTTACAAAAAAGTGGGGGAAAGCAACAGTAGTAACCTGAACAGTCAGGCTGATGTCAGGCTGACTCAAGATACCCTTATAAAAACCCTGGGGGTGCTTCAGTGCTGGGTGTGTTACCGGGCAGGGAGAGGAGCATTTAGAAGCTTTAAGCCTGCCCTCTCTGAACGGGTTTTGCCATCCGCCGCATTAAGACAAATACACAAAATTTTTAATGGAAAGGAACTTTAATACAACTAGGGTATAATAAAGAAAGAACAAAGAATATAGTTACTAAGTTAAGCATTTAAAGTTACTTATTTTTTTGAGGGTAAAAGTTCAGCCAAATAGGATTGGCCCAAAGCAAGGTCTAAAAGCCTGCCACACATTTAAAGGACCTTTTAGTAGAGACCTATAGAAAAGGGTTAGAAAGAGTCAGACAAATTTGGGAGGAAAAGAGCAAAATCAAAATCAAGATGAAAGCTGCCATTGTAACCTCCCCACGGGTCTCTCACCCACATCTGTCCCAACCAGTCCAGGACCAAAAAGCAAGCACAGTTTCTTCACATGTCCCTCTGCTCCACGTGCCTCATCCAGGTCTCCTTGCTGTTCTCCATCTTCCTTTCTTCTTTTTTCTCTTTTCTGCAGAAATATTCTTATCCTCAGCTCTACTCACTTAGGGCGGAACCAGGATTTTGGGAACTTCCCCTTTTCCTGGGACCACCCTGTTACAGGTGTAGCATAGTAACAACACCAGACAGGGGAGATCCTACACCTCTAAAACACAAACAACATTTAAAACCAATGTTTCTTTATCAGTAAAACAACAACTACAAAAAAATCCATCCTAAACCCCAAGAGGGAAGGTGGTTTCTTTAGGATGTGTAAATCCACGATTTCCTCAGAATACTGGTTTTCTGAATAAACCTAGCTTCCCTAGCCCAGCTCTTGTCTGTTGTATTTGTTATGAGTGGTGGGTGGTTGAAACTGGTTTCTTAGCAACAGGTTGAATTCACTTATCTAATTAATTCCCATATAGCAGTCTATTGTATGTCTAAGCCTCAATTTGCACCTGTTCTTCCAGTGATGGACATTTATGTAGCTTTGCTCATGTCTCCTTATACATGCTTCTCTCAAGGACATGCTTGAGGCATATGGAGTCTATTTTTTTCAAATTTTCTAGATATTCCCAAATTGCTTTCAAAGGGATTGCGTTAATTTCCTTGTCCACCACTTCTTTGTTATGATATTGTCAGATTTTTTTTTTATTTTTGACAATCTGATTTGTATGAAATAGTATTTGTCTTAATTTTAATTACTCTGTGGCTGGTCTATTGATAATTAAAAATGTCATCTTCTCTAAATTACTTGTTCAGGCCCTTTCCAAGTCCTGTCTCAAGCCATTACCAGCTGTGTAATATCAAGCAGGTTATCTAAATTCTTCATGTCAGCTTCTTCATCTGCAGAATGAAAAATGTATAATAGGACTTCTTTATAACTACCAGGTGATTATTAATATTAAATATTATGATTAATATTATGATATTAAACATGATTCATGCATGTTTAAACTCTTCCCAGCACATAATAAGCACTATATAATTTTTAACTAGCATTAATTATAGCATATGTATTAATCTATATTTGGACATAATTTCCTCATTTGTTATAATGTTACAGGGCAGGGAGAGGGGCACCCCAGAACCCCCAAACCTGCCCTTTCTGAATGGGTTCTGCCATCTGCCGCATTAAGACAAACATAAAACCTTTA
>JAGFMF010012281.1:1528294-1539980 GCA_019455555.1 Galemys pyrenaicus
AACCAGTCTAAGACCAAGAAGCAAGAGCAGTTTCTTCACATGTGGCTCTGCTCCACGTGCCTCCTCCAGGTCTCCTTGTTGCTCTCCATCCTGCTTCCTCCTTCCTTCCTTCCTTCTGTCCTGTCCTCTGCAGAATCTTCTTTCCCTGCTCAGCTCCACCCACTTAGGGCTGAACTCAGATTCTGGAAGTTCCCCCTTTTCTGGGACGACCCTTTTACAATATGTTCTCTCTATGGCCTTTAAGACATAATTTTTCATGTAAAAGTTTATAATTTGTATAATAATATAAATCAACATTTTCTTTAATCCTTTCTGCTATCTTTTAAAGGAAATCATCTCCCTCCCTACCCCATACACATAAAAAGATTATAGCATACTTTCTTCCAGTTGTTTTAAAGTTTTGAATTTCACATTTAGATATGCAATGGCTGGAATTTGTTTTTATATGGTGTGAGGAAGTATAAATCTAATTTCTTCTAGGGATAAACTTGAGCCAGACGAGACCACAAGTGCTGGTTGCACAAGGACTGGTGAGAATGATTACCTGTACTTAATCTGGTTACTTTTCTGTCATTTATCAGTGATTCAGTTGGTGACCAGAGCAAAGGATCACAGGAGGAAAAGCTCATGCATGTGAGGAAACTTTTTTAAATGACCTTCGGTTGTTGCAAGCACATCTGAATATTAGCTCAGAAACCCTGGGCGGATTAAAGAAAAGTGCCAGAGCCTGAAGAAATAAGGCAACCTGTCTTTAATATCACCTGGGAAGTTGACAGAGCTGGAGGAGGGGGTTGCATATCAATTCTTAAGTATGATCCTGTGATCAAACAGATATCAGCACAAATACCTTCATCAGGCCTCCTTAAGACTTCAGTTCCATGACATGACACAGTTGTCCTAGTTCCATTTGTGACCATTTTCCCCCATGTTTTGTAATGTCTCCCATCCCAAAGACCCCTAAGGCTAAGGTCTCCTTCTCACTTTGTTAATACAATAGCTAATAGGATCTGGATAAAGCAGAAAACTTGAAATGTTGACCATCATGATTTTAGTTTGTGGATTCTGAAGGTCAAAATTTCAAATGCTGAAGTGGAAGAAAAATCAACCCTTACTTTCCTTCTGATGATGCATTCCAAAAGATTCATAAAACAACCCAGAGTCTTTTTATACAGATGCCTATGGTTACAGCATGAATTTGTGCTCCCTGATAAATATGGGGATATCAAATATTATAATTGGATACTTATAATTCTAAGATATTTGTAGGCTCCTCACAACAGGAAACTGAGTCAAGTCATGAATTGGTTAAACCAACTCTCCAAACAGAAAACTAGCAACAGAAGAAGTGGAAGAATAAATGTGTTGTCAAAGTCCAGTTTTACTACCTGTGAACTGGGCACTTCCTTGGTGCCTTCTGGGAATCATTTTCCTGTAGTCTTATAATGGATATTTTAAAAAGCAGAATCCTGAAGAAGAACAATGTTACATGGTGTTAAAGCATAGCCCTGGCAGAAGGGGTTAAGTCTCAGCACTATGAAGCTATAGGCAGCCACTGCAGCATGATTCAATCCCCGTCAAGGGAGCTGACCAACATGGTGCAGCAGACCTCTCCTGTCTCGCCCGCAGCCCCCCTCAGCAGTGTATTTCAGTCGATCTGCCTGTTCTGTACCCCACTCTGTCTCTGGTGAGTCCCCTCAAGCCCCCTCCCACACCTCTGGCCTGTATCCCAGCTCTTGTATGCATTGATAAATACATCTTAAAAAAAATAAAGTATGGCCCTGGGATGAAAAAATCATGAGTTTGTGACATATGACTAACAGGGAGATAGAGAATCATGAGAATTATTCATAATGGGTCATAAAATAAAAAGGCAAGATGTCCTCAGAGCAGAGCAGCTAGCAGTGCTCAGGTATTCATTGCACTCTGCTTCTCCAAATGGCAAATTTCAGTCATCCAAACCTTCTTGAAATTTCTCATGTGCCAAGGCTGCTTAGCAGGTGCACAAGGTGATATCTGTACATATACAGAAAACTGTGGACAGGTCGTGTGGAAGCCAGCAGCTGTGTTGAGCCAGGCTGTGGTACAAATCACCCAAGACAGAGCATCTGACTTCTGGAATTATTTTATCTGGTGTAATATTTATCTTTGTATTTATCCAGAACTAATATAAAAATACCTTTGTGTGTCCTAAGTATCTCCAAGTTGATGGCATGAGAAGAACTAAGGATCACGCTGACGGAAAACAGAAAGAGTCCAAAATAGACTGAAGATGACCTGTCCATTAAACAAGAGAAACTGCCTATTTCTGCTTTAACTGGGATCTTCAACCTGAGTCCCTGAACCTAAATGCAGGGTCTCAAACTCAGATTGTCACCTAATTAGCTATGGGGAGAGATAATGCCCCCAGGGAATTTGTTTAAAATTCTAATTCCTGGCCACCATACCCTGTATCCTAACTAGTGTTGACCTACAGTTTTCATACATTGCTGCATGTGTTTCTGAGGCCTGTGTTCTGGGAACTACATTTAGAAAAACACTTTCCTCTGAAGATCCATAGCTATTTGTAGTGGGGGCTCATGAAAATGGAGTATGGAACAAACTCTGTGCCTGGACCCCTGAAATGATATGAAAAATTGGGCACCCTGATGTGCCTGGGCATTTTTCAGGAAGAAGGATCCAGCACTTTCCTCACATACTCAGGTGGATCCATTTCCCCTAAGAAGTAACAAACTACCATAGTTATAATCCCCATAAAGCTAATGATCGGGTTTATTTCTACAGGGGGTATTTAACTTCTTTCCACTACCAGCCTCAAATCATTCCCTAAATGCATCCAGCATCTCACAGATGTAAAGACATATTTGACATTGAAAGGTTTTACTCAAAGGAATGACTGGGTCTCTGTGACACTGTCATCATTATAAGGAAAGTGACTCAAAAGTGACATCCTACTGAGGTAGACAGGTGGCTCGTTTCTGCAAACATAGGTAGGGGTGCAGTCTGTGCAGCAGACGACCTTGCTGATGGCTTCCAAAAATAGCCAGAGGAACATGAAGGAACAGAGTTCTCCCCATCAGTGCCCAGACACTGACTTTCAGAGGTGCTCTGGCACCCCATCAAAAGTCTGATCAGAAAGAGAAGGCTCTTTAACTCGCTCCACAGCTCCTTGAGCTTCCACAACTTTCCTCTCCCAGCCCTTGAGCTGTGCAAAACTGTGAAGAATGACCCACAGTTGTGGGGACTGCCCCAACTGACCACACTAACCTTAAGTCTGAATGTAGCCATTTTTTTATTTCCCACATGGTTTCTCAAGCATTTATTACTGCTAATTTGCATGAGTTATTCTTCCAAACTCTTTTAAAATAAGATAACCAAAAATTCATTTATTGTTGTTTTGCATTTGCATATGATTGCAAAAGTACCACAACCCTCTCCTGATTTAGGGAAAAGGTTCACAAATAGTTATGCCTTTCAGGAAATAGAATTCAATGGAACATTACCAAAGCATCCTGTTTTAAAGATTAATTAAAATTACCTTTTACCAATTAAGATTAAGCTTCATGGAAGCTACAGGTTATTTCCACAAGCTAAAGCAGTTATCTCTGAAGTTCAGATGTTTTATTATTCCTGTGTTAGAAGTGGTATTGGCAAGAATATTTATATGATATAGAATAATATTTCTTTGCATTTTCACTGTTTTAGTTAGGAAAAGGGGATTTTTTTTCTTCTTAACTGAGATTGCTTTCACAAGCAATTAGAAGCATCTATTATTTGAAGGCCTGGATTTTCATTACTTAACACTGTGAGGAATAAAGCAAGTTTGCTTTATTAAAACCAAAAGTATACACTAAGAGAAAGAGAATTTAATAAACTGAATATGGAAGCTATGAGCTTTGGCATTTAAATTATCCTTTTCTATCCCTTGTATACCCAGGTTCCAACTAGGTAACTTAACCTTTTCTTTCCAAAAAAAGTAGAGGTTCTCGGGCCTCCCCTGGTGGCGCAGTGGGTTAAGCAACGCACTACGAAGCAGATCGCAGCCACTGCAGCAGGAGTTCGATCCCTGCTGCTGGCCGGGGTGGGGGGGGGGGGGCCCACATGGTGTGGCAGACCTCTCCTGCCTTGCCCGCTGCTCCCCTCAGCAGTGTACTTCCATTGATCTGCCTGTTCTGCTCCCAGCTCTCTGTGGTGAATCCTCTCACCCCCCCACACCTCTGGCCTGTACCCCAGTGCTTGTATGCATAAATAAATAAATCTTTAAAAAAAAAAAAAAAGAAAGTAGAGGTTCTCTATTATGTACACTCTCAAATTCCTACCTCTTCCAGACTTGAGTGTGTCTTGACCTTGGTCCATCCTATTTCAGAGGCACAAGAGTCACCCCTTCTCTTGGCTTGTGCCACTGTCCCCATGACTCACCCCTCTCCTTTGTCTACAGACACACTCACCCTTAATTGATTATAAAACTCTTTCTTGTACCCAGGCTCTTAACGGCTCTACTTATGGAAAGTGTATTTGCCTCTTCTGCAGCCTCCCACTTTGTGACTCCTCATCCCAGCCCCTGTTGTACAAATGACACACAAACTACTAAACCAAATTCTTCCATCCAGTTCCCATGCAACTAGGATCTTTTGGATCCTTCTCCTCCTCCAAATTCTCCTCTGCTCCAGAGCTCTCTCCCTGACAATTCTTTCTTGGATCCCTTTCTGGCTTCTGTTCCTCTCATGCCTTTGAGCACTGACATTCTCCAGGATCTGTCTCATGTTCCTTAGTTTCATTCATTCTCTGAGAATGATCTCATCTTCTCTAGTGACATCAATTCTCACACATGTGCTATTATGCCTTAATCTACACGTGGGACTTATATCTGGTTACCAAGCATTGGTTCTCAGCAATATCCTGGATACCTCCATTTCCTTCTTCCCCAGGCAACAATCCAACACCTCACCCAGTGTCATCCTGCCAAACCTGTACTCTGGGTCTCAAGACGGTCACTCTACTCTGCATCACAAGCCTGACACCTTGAAGGCCGATCTTACTCCTTCCTTTCCTTTAAACTTTAAGACAGTTATCCCCAGTTCTTGCCGTTTCTCCTGCTAAAATATCTGAGCCCACCCCTTCCTTTCCCATTCCTAGTAATACACGCCAGATTTGCTCCTCACTACCTTTCACCTGCAGATGCCTCCTAACAGATTTCCCACTTCAGGTCTCATTTCTCAAATGAGCTTCTGCTATAGCCACAGCTGGGTTAGATCCTATTGTTCTCTGCTTCAAACACTGATGACTTCCTGATTACAAAATATACTCTCCACTCCTAAAATGAGCTATCAAGCTCTTCAAATACAGCATTCTATATCAGCCCATTTTTTAAAAAAATGATTTATCCATGCATGAAAGAACTGGGGTTCAAGCCAGAGGTATGGGGAGAGGATTCACCAGAGACAGAGTGGGGAACAGAACAGGTGGATTGACTGAAATACACTGCTTACATCAGCCCATTTTTGACCATAGTTTCTTTTTCCTTCTCACACCCTTCCCCATCAGAGGCGACCCAGCTCTTGGTGGGCAGTTCTTTGACAGATATGGATAATAAGCTTATAAAAATGACACCACTCTTTTACTGCTCTCTCTAAAGGTCTGAGACCTGAAATCCCTGTTTCCACCATGCCTTCATTCTGCCTCCCTAACACCTTTGTCACGGTTGAAGCAACATCTCCAAAGATGTCATAACTATCACTCACACTGCAGCTGTCAGCAATGCCTCTATCTCCAACCTCTGAAAAAACAAACTTCACTTTTCTCTAATGCTTTCTCATCTCTGTACCTCTTATATTCCTATTCACTGTCCTCTGGCTACTCTGTTTAGCAAACTCCCATTTCAAACTCCCATAGCAAACTCCCCCTGTTAAAGTCAATTTGGAAAAAATAAAATAAAATAAAGTCAATTTGGCTGTAAAGACTTCCCTGTTTTCTTCTGCAATCATTGCCTCTTCTTACATACATTCAAAGGGAATCAATGATGTGTTCCTCTTTCCTGCTATACTGTGACCTCTTTGAATTCAGAGCTCATGTGCTACCCCTGTCTTCTGATCCCTGGTGCCTGGCATATAGCAAGAGTCCAATAAATGCTTTTTGAAGAAAGAAAGAAAGGAATGAATGTGTGAATGACTGTCATCATTGCTCTGGGTTCCATGTGAGAGCAACAGAACTAGAGAACAGTGTCCCCATCCTCCTGGGACTTAAAGGTGGTAGGGAGAAACAGACAGAATACATAGACAGTCCCTTAAGACAGACTGGGCAGTAACATCAACTAATCAATGACGAGGTTGAAAAGAGGAGGTACTGTTTCATGCTGCTCCACATCCCAAGCAAGAACCATCCCCCTTTCTTTTTTTTTAAGAAAAAGGTTGATTTATGCATGAAAGAACTGGGGTACAGGTCAGAGGTATGGGGGAGTGAGAGGACTCACCAGAGACAGAGTGGGGAGCAGAACAGGCATTTTGACTGAAATACACTACTGAGGGGAACAGTGGCTGAAACAGGAGAGATCTGCTGCGCCATGTGGGTCAGCTCGCTGGCCTGGATAGAACTCATGCTGGAGAGGCTGCAGACGCTTCATAGTGCAGTGCTTAAGCCCTTGTGCCACCAGGGAGGGCCCCATCCCGCTTTCTTGATACCATCTTCTCCAGTTTCTGAACCACTGGAGAGAAGAAATGATGTGTCTGCCCACAGCAAATCAACTCATTCCACCACTCAATCTGTCCAGAAAGTATGGGCTAGGGAAGCACTAGAGCTAGTGCCAATGTCACTGTCAGACCCACCGTTCTCATTTCCAGAGCCTGTCCTGGAGCATGTGGGCTGCTGATAGCCTTGGTTTCTTGATAATGCGTATATTTTGTTGCTAGACTGTTGAGAGTTTAGTGCAAGCTGTTTAGATTTTCTTGCCTTAAGCAAAATTCTTTTTCTAATTGGGCCCATGATACCACTCCTTTTTCAAATTTGTCCTTACCTAGAAGTCCACTTGATGTAAACCATCATCCTTTCAATTAATTGCCATTCCTATTTACTTTCTTTCTTGCTAAATTATTAATCTTCATCTGTATTTTTCCATTTCTTAGCTTTTATTTTCAAATACTAGCTTTTCTCTTACCCTTAAATATTTTCCATCCAATACCTCTGAACCTCCCTGATGTGTTTGCTGGAGATTTATTGTTTCTGTCAATGTTTATACTTCAAATATTATTTTTATATTTTGATTTTATCATAGCCTCTGCCCATCTATAAATGATTCTTAATTTTTCATCCTTTCATAGCCCTGAGAGTTTTCCTTTCAATGTCATTAATTCATTCATCTCACACACACAGAAAGTTGAGTCATTCAATAATTATACTGAGTCATCATCCAACAGGAAAAATAAATCACTCTTGGTATTTTAAACAGAGGAACTTTAATCAAGGCCAATGGTTACAAAAGTATTAGAATGAGTAGAACAGTTAAAATCAAAAACATTGACCATATCAAGTATTGGTTAGGGTGTAGATCAATTGGAATTCTTAGGCACTGATAATGGGAATATAAAATAATATAAATTTGGAAAACTATTTGTTTCTTAAAAATTTAGATATACGACTAACTACTCTATGATCAAGTCACACCAAGCCTAGGTATTTACCTAAGAGAAATGGAATCAAATATCCATACAAAGACTAAATACTAAGAGTCATAACAGCTTTATTTGTTATATCTCAAAACTAGAAACAACCCAAATATTCATCAAAAAGTGAATGAAGAAACCCACTATGATACATACAATGGAATACTATGTAGCAGTAAAATGGAAAGAATGATTGATAATGCAGCAGTATGAATTTGTTTAATTATACCAAGTAAAATAATTCAATTTTTATTTTATTTTTTAGAGATTTATTTATTTATGCAAACAATATTTGGAGTACAGGCCAGAGGTGCAGTAGGTGAGAGGATTCACCAGAGACAGAGTGGGGAGCAGAACAGGCAGATCGACTGAAACACACTGCTGAGGGGAGCAGCGGGCTTGGCATGAGAGGTCTGCTGTGCCATAGCATATTCTTACATTGAAATCAAATTATACAATTTAAATACATGCTGTGTACCTCAACAAAACTGCAAATAAATAGTGCCAGAAAGAGATTGGAACTGCAAAATAGTATAAGGTAACATTGCCTAGAGATTAGCAATTGTAGAAAACCTCATCCACCCTTAGTATTAGAGGAAAATAAAGAAAAATGATGTTCACAAAACCTATGTCTGCTTGACCACTATGACTAACAGGGTCCCTCCTGGGACAGCTATTTCATAAATTATCATCTCTACTTTTCTTTAGGTAGCCTGGGTAAGTATCTCATTATGTTGCAGGACTTGAAGAGTTTGAAGTTATGGGTAGGTGTTGTTGCTGGAGCTTGAGCCCAGGAGTACACCTCAGCAGGAGTTATTGCCCTAAGCAGGGAAAAAAAAAAAAAAAAAAGACTTCCCTGGTGGCGCAATGAAGCAGACTGAAGCCACTTCAGCACGAGTTTGATCCCTGCCACTGGCCAGGGAGGGGACCCCCATGCTCAGCAGACCTCTCCTGCCTCACCTGCTGCTCCCCTGTTCTGCTCCCTACTCTGTCTCTGGTAGATCCTCTCACCCCCATGCCTCTGGTCTGTACCCCAGTGCTTGTATGCATAAATAAATAAAATCTTTTAAAAAAAGTCATTAATAGAAAGACTTCTCCCTTTTGTTTTCCAAACTCTTCCCAGTCCCCTTCTTCTGTTAACAGAAACTAACAGTGTTTGAAATGAACTAATTTATTTCTCCATTCTGTGAGATCTTGCTATATATTGATAGGTAGATGCCTTCAAACTTACCTGTATTTTAATTTACTTTGAATTCAAGAGGAAATTGGGTGACACCTAAGAAATCAGAAAGTGAAGCTAAGAACGTAGACATTTATAATTGACTTTGAAATTCTATTTTTTTATATCCTACAGATTAATGTTCAGTGCCTTGAAAGCCCACTGAGTTTAGATGGCATTTTGAGTGTAATTCTCTTATTTCAGAGGGTGTGGTAACTCCACAATGGAGAGCTTAATTATTTTTTTAAAAATTTATCTCATTAAATTGACACGGCACTGACAAACTCACTGGACACAACCTTTTCAACAATGCCTAGTAAGTCAATTTTGGAAGGATAAATGTAATTAAATAAGGGAGTTGATCTTTCTTATATGTAAGCTCAGATCTTTAAAAATTAATTCATATAATATACTGCTTGGAGTTTATTACATTTTTAAAATTTTACTTGGACAAGTAATTCACAGTTAATGCACAAATTCAGAGGCAGAGATAATGTGAAAGGTTTATAAAAGCCTCTCACAATCCTAGTCTCCATAATCACTGCTCTGAGTGTGTGTGTAGCATTCCACCCTTTTTCTTTGCATTTACCTATATACGTACTTAAGGAATTACACGTGCCATTTTGATTGAACTTGTACGTAAATAGAGGTTGGTACATTGCAAAATCAACCATACCGCTTTTCAGCTCCTTGTTGGGGGAAAAGGATATCCTGAACAAACTTCACAAACACGGGTTTTTTGGACCCCATCCTCACCCCAGACCAAAGAGATCCAAGACACCAAGACTACAAATCCCATAATGTCATCGCCACCAAAAGGAGGATTGCTGGGAACTGAGGGTGGAGATTAAATAGCCAAGCTTGGTATATAACCAGACATGTGGGTCTTGGGGTACTTGGTTTTTCACGGCCTTCAGCATGCTATTGGGGTCCCAGCCCAACAGAACAAGAAGGACACATTCACCAATTTAATTCTTTCTCCCTAAGTTATTCCTTTCTTCATTCCCTTTATGTAAGTGAACCCTTTGTTAACGTTTTTATGTGTCCCTGCAGTTGAGTCTCATTATAAGGCTCTTTTTAGCACACAGGTGAGGACCCACACTCAGGCCACCACTTTCATATTGGGGTTGCCCTAGAACACTTTCATTGCGAGATTGGGAGTTTATTTTACTACTCCTGGAATCTGCTAGTAGCTTGCTGTGATCAATATGATGTAGAAATGACGCATCATTTACAAATCTAGAATGCAAGAGATCTTGCGGCTTCTGTCTTAAACTCTGAAACCAGCATAAGAACAAGCCTAGGCTAGCCACCTGGGGAATGAGAAACTGCAGGAGAAAAGTTCCAGGCATTCCAGTTTATTTACCAGATGAATACAAATATTTGAGCTCCCTGAGATTTTCTGGGCCCAGCCCAAAAAGTAAAAATTGTTCTACAGAACCTTGCCCAAATGTCTACTCCATAAAATTTTGGGCTAAATAAGTGATTGTTTTCAACAATTAAGTTTTGAAGTGATTTGTTAAGGAGCAGAAGCAAACTGGTACTAGACCACATGGTATGCAGTTTTATAATTTTTTTTCTTTACTCATTATGTTAGAAAGGGTTTGCTTTGTCAATGCATATAGATCTTATTCTTTTTAGTAGTTGCACCACTACCCATATTATGGATGTCCCACATTTTATTAAATATTTCCTCTTAAGCTGTGGTACATATACACGATGGAATACTATTCAGCAATCAAAAAAGAAAAACTAGATGCATCCATAGGAACATGGATGGAACTGGAAGGGATTATGTTCAGCAAAGTAAGTCAGAAGGCAAAAGAAAAATACCAGATGGTTCCTCCCCTACGAGGAATATAAGGGAACCAAAGTAGGATCAAGGAAAGGAATAAGAACAATAATAATAATAACAATAAAGACACAAAAACCAAAAATGAAAAGACAAGGACAAATCGGGGACACTTGGTGGGGATGGAAGAGGGGGAGGGTTGAGGGCAGATGGGAGCACGGGGGACTGAGGTGATGGTGCACTGGTGATATGGTGATGGGGAATACATGGGGATTACAATTGATGTCAAATATATATAAATAAAAAAACATTAAAAAAACAAAAAATAAAATGAAAAAAATATTTCCTCTTCATTTCTTCTTCCCTCCTTACTTTCCTTCATTTCTCTCTCTCTCTCTCTCTCCCCCTTAATATTTTGAGTTGCAGCAGACTTACCCCACTGTCTTTACTCTTATTAAAGACATCTTTTGTGTGTGTGGCAGAACTTTAAAAAAAGTCAAATCTATGAATCTTTTCCTTACAGTTTCCCTATTTTGAGTTTTTCTCCAGAGCAATCTTCCAGTCAAATACACTACTCTTATTTTTCCAATCAGTATTTTATATAATTATTTATATGCATATTAGGTGTAACTCAGTAGTACTCTGGGAGTTTATTTTAATGTATAGCATGAAGTGGGGAAATTTTTGATATATGTATAATTATCTAAAAACAATTTTCCAATGGTCTATGGCAAAGAACTATGGGTGGCTTGGTGGTGGGGGTGGTGTGACAAATATCTGAAGAAGTGTGAAGAAAGAAGAAAGATAAACACAGTTTATCAAGGAATATACTTTTACACTGATCTGCTTCAAGACTATTTCATTCCATTGATCTATTTGGCTGCTTACTGCATCATTAATAATATAACTACTACAGGGCCTCCTTGGTGGCGCAGTGGGATAAGCAACGCACTATGAAGCAAACCGCAGCCACTGCAGCACGAGTTCGATCCCTGCTGCCGGCCAGGGAGGGGACCCACATGG
>JAGFMF010012281.1:1540002-1579351 GCA_019455555.1 Galemys pyrenaicus
GCCCGCTGCTCCCCTCAGCAGTGTACTTCAGTTGATCTGCCTGTTCTGCTCCCACTCTCTGTGGTGAATCCTCTCACCTCCCCCCACACCTCTGGCCTGTACCCCAGTGCTTGTATGAATAAATAAATAAATATTTTTAAAAAATAATATAACTACTACAGTATAACAATTAGCACTACTTTATAGTATATTTTGACATTGGAAAAACACTGTTCTTTTTAAAAAATATATTTATACATGTAAGAACTGGGTTACAGGCTAGAGGTGTGGAGGATGAGAGCATTCACCAGAGACAGAGTGGAGAACAGAACAGGTGGATTGACTGAAATACACTGCTGAGGGGAGCAGCGGGTGAGACAGGAGAGGTCTGCTGCGCCATGTGGGTCCCCTCCCTGGCCTAGGATTGAACTCATGCTTCCGTGGCTGCAGATACCTTCACAGTGCTCTAGCTCAACCCCCTGCACCACCAGAAATGCCCCCGAACCTTATTCTTTTTAAAAAATTTAAGTATTCTTGAATATTTTCTCTCAGTTTTTAATTTCATGAAGTTTTTTGAGCTTTTAATTAATAGCAATTACACTGACTTCTTAAATTAACTTGTCATCAATTGAACCTGTAATAACATTGTATTTTATTGTTAAGACTTACGATACATCTCTTCATTTATTCACATATCCCTTTATGTCTTTCAGCAAAGCTTTTTTATGGTAGTTTTCTTTTCAGTGTTTGCACATTTACTATTCGGTTTAGTCCTCAGTATTATAAAACCTATTTACATTTTCTAATATATTTTAAAATTTAGTCTTGCTATATCTAAGAACATTATTCCTAAATTTTCATAGTTTTCTTTAAATTTGACCATTTTAATAAAATCTCACTCATCCCATTAATTTGCAGTTGAATCTTTTGGATTTTCTGGGTAGATAATCATATTTGAAACAACAAGGGTTCCCAATTTTACTTCATTCTTTTATTTTTTGCAATAAATTAATTAGAAATTCCTGTGTGTTTGTATTAGTCTTTCTGGACTGCTGTAACAAAGGAGCATAAGTGTGGCAGCTTAAATAACAGAAATTTGGGGCCTCCCCTGGTGGCGTAGTGGGTTAAGCAACGCACTACGAAGCAAATCGCAGCCACTGCAGCACGAGTTCAATCCCTGCTGCCTGCCAGGTGGGGGACCCACATGGTGCAGCAGACCTCTTCTGCTGTGCCCGCTGCTCCCCTCAGCAGTGTACTTCTGTTGATCTGCCTGTTCTGCTCCCCGCTCTCTGTGGTGAATCCTCTCACCCCCCTACACCTCTGGCCTGTACCCCAGTGCTTGTATGCATAAATAAATAAATCTTTAAAAAAAAATTAAATAACAGAAGTTTATTTTCTCACTGTTTGGAGTCTGGAAGTTCAAGTTCAAGGTACCAGCAAGATTGTTTCTAATGAGACATCTCTCTTCAGTTTGCAGACAGTGACTTCTTACCTTCTTTCTATGTGCCTGTGGAAAGAATATGTTGGTCTCCCTCTTCTTGTAAGGACACTTGTTACTTTAGTGAGGGTATCATCCTTATGTCCCACTTAAGCTTAGCTACCTCCATTAAGGTGCTGTATCCAAATGCAGTCACTTTGGGGATCAGGGCTTCTGCATATGAATTTTGGGGAGAATAAAACATTGTTGTCAATCCATAATCTTGTTGAATGCAGATTTTTTCTTGTTTTTGCCTTTTTTTCCTTCTGTGAATAGCATTCACAATATTATTTTGATTTTTCTATCATAAACATCTGAAAAATTACATGACTACAATATGCAAAGCAAACAAATTTAATGGAACTCAGAGTTATGCAGAAGTTTATTTGAAAAATATGTTTGTGTACAGGACACCTAGTTTGCTGGTACACATAGACCAGATGTTTAAAAAGTACTTCCTCACTGACATTTAATTGAATTTCCCCAAGCCATTGCTATTATGTGTGTGTTGTGTGTCTAAAAGGCCTTTAAGTACTTATGTTTAATACCCATAGATAAGGGCTTATGTTCAAAAAGCATTAATACATTTTCTCCTTTCATTCATTAAAGATTTGTGTTAGGTAGTGGGTACATATTAACACAGAAGACATTCTGTCTGCCTGGTATTTAAACACATTGGGTTATTTTATCCTTGAATGAAAGTGATAAATACTATAATAAACAGAAATATTTATTCCTTATTGACTCAAGGAATTAAGTAAAATATTATGGCTATAAAGTAGTTAATAATTCTGCCTGGCTATGAATTAGACAACTCCCACCCAAAATTATTCTATAAAAAGGTGCATTCATTTTAAAATATTATGTAAGAATATTTAGGTAAAGTAGTGATATGTTTTAGGCACATTGAATCCATTCAATGGCTAGTTCTACCTCTTAATCTTTAAAAATCAAAGATGTTCACAACAGAAGCCAAATATATTTTTTATATATGCTGTATGTTACTCTTTTTGTAAGAACTAACAGGCCTCACTCTTTCTCTTTTTTACCCCCAGGCAATCTCAAGGAAGTTTTTTTTTTTTTTTAATTAACTTGTTCACTAAAATCCCACACAGTTTCAGAAATGACTAGTCTCAGATACTGGGGTCCAAATCCCAGTTCTACATTCTAGGTGACTTGGTGACCTTGGACAAGTTCTTTAATCTTTTCCAGCCTAAATTTCCCCTTCAATAAACTAGGATAATCATTTCTTATAGGTGACTATGACAATTATCTGAAGCAATCTATATGAAATGGCTTAAACATATAAAAAATTAGTAGATGAAGTCATTTTATTATGTCATGCTTTGTTGAATATTGATATAATTTGAAATATTTAATTTAAAGAAACTTTTAAAAGTCTAATTTCCAACAAAAATGAATCTTAATTGAACTTTTTAGTTTCTTGTAATGTTGTATCCAGGGCCTCAAACTATGTTCTTATCAGCTGTACCAAAGACTACAAAATATCTTTTGTTAGTGGTTGAAAATAAATGACTTCTTAGAAACAAATTTCATCACGCAAGTGTCTAAAGATTTATGTTCAGTTCTTTGATTAAAAAGAGAGAAAAAAACCTTTCTTGAATCAGAAATGTTTCTCAAACCACTATAGAATAACAATTACAGTTCTCCACTTTTTATTTTTATTGCTGGCTTGAAAAAGATGATTCTACAATACCTACACCAGGAAGATATTATTCTACAAATAGGGCCCCAGCATGACATTTATGAGAAAGCCGAAGTCCTCCTGTGCAAAACTGATTGGTGTTCAGTCAAATGGGCTCCAGGGTGTTGTAAATAAAGGAACCTTCTCCACTGGGCAGATGACACGTAGGTCGAAGGGCTGTCTATTCCTGTGAAACTTGGGGAAATGTTCCATTCCTGTCCTAGCAGCACACATCCATGACCAGAAAAAAAGTAGGACTTTGAAGATGAAACATCTCCCCCAATTTCCTTCCATCTTGGCCATCTGCTGCTTCTGCATGTTACATATTCCTTCCTCAGGTAAGGTTTCTACTTGTCTTGAGCTCTAAGAAAGACTGTAATAGATTTTAATCCTTCATGGCAGTTTTGAAGGGAGTTATACTTTATTTTCTCTCCTGTCCCCTTTTTCGCCCACTCTATTTCTGGCCTTCCATTTGTCTCTAGCATTTAAGAGAGTGTGGACAGAGCTAGATGCTGCAGCCTTTTACTAAAAGAAGCAACTTCCCCCAGAGGACTGTCTTTGAAGAGCTTCTGCCACAGGGTTCTCCAAGAATCCCTGAAACAGTACCCCTGAAACTGTGAGGGATGTGAGTTGGGGTGACTCCCAACATCTTAGACACTTGTGTTTCCTGAACTATGAAGAAAGGAAAACAAGGAAGGTAAAACTGAGTTTATAGTCCCCAAGACTGAAGATTGAGGGGTAGGTAAGAGTGCATATGGGAAATAGGAGTCTTATCATGCTTAGCCTTTCCTGTGGGCTCCTGGAAGGCAGGACAGCAGTGAAGCAGAAGCCCCTAGTCTCTGTAGACTGGTGCGCTCTCCAAGGTGCTGACATTGCAAGCCCATGCCTTCACCAACTTTCCAGAACTGATGTGTTTATAGGTAATCAGGGGTGTGGTGCCCACCTTGAGAATCCATTATCCGTGTCCAGTTAACACTATATGACATAGGTATAGATTTGGAAATGAAACATCTATGACTGGAAACACTGATATTCAAAGTTTTAGTTTCTTCCATAGAATTTGAATTTAGGGGAATAAAAAATCTTTGAAAATATATTCAAACAGAAATATATTTCAAACTGTGTTTGTTTCATCAAGTTCTATAATGTAATTGCAATATGTAGGCATTTTAAGGAGTATGGGGGGTCATGTAGTTTAACATGGAGAACAGAGGTTATCTCTATCAGTTTTATTTGATTACTTTCACTGACACCTAATTCACTACCAACCTAGGGAAGTCAGTAGCTCTAATAGGATCTTATTTAAACCACACTGCTTGGGATTATGCTCAGTGAAATAAGTCAGAAGGAAAAAGAAAAATACCGAATGGTCTCAAAACAACAAAATAAAACAAAAATAAACAGACAACTACAAACCAGAGATATTCTGCAGGAAAGAGGGAGGTATTGAAATCAAGTCAGGGACCAGGAAGTGTACAAGGGACTATGTTGATGTGCATGGTGGATTGGTGGTGGAGATTCTGTGGGTACTACACTTAGAAAAGAAAGCAAACATTGTAAGAAAAAAAATAAAATTTTTTAAAAAATCACAATTCTTGAAATGTTATCATATTTTAGCTGTCTATATATTTATATCCATGTTTTCCTTAATTTAATGTTAATTAATTTAATGTTCTTTTTCTTAATTAAAGGTTAAGGTGCTTATGGTATGTGTTATTATATAGTTAACACAGAACCTCTTAATAAATACTTATAGAATTTATTTGAATTACTTTGAATTTTTGAATTGCTCCAATCTTTAAACACCTTTTTACTTTAAGGTGAAGTTTGATCACATGTAACTTCTAAATGTTAGCTCTAGTTCTGTCCTTTGGGAATATACAGAATAAGACTTAAGGCAGTCCTAAAAATATTGAAGCAGTTAACATACACATCCCAATTTTCCTATTTGCCAAAGAAAACATTGCTTAGTTTCTTCAACACTTTCTTCACACAGTCTATCATTTCAAGTAAGACTACCATCTTTCAAAGACTGGACACTGTTATTTGAATAAAACAAACTTTTCTTAGCTTTTTCTTGACTCAGAGAGATTATAGAAAACAAAATATCACTTAATAATTGAAAATACACTTATACTACTTTTGATCTGGAGATATGTCATATAGTTTTAAAAAATCTACATACAGGGCCTCATATTTACCCCATTTAATTTTGTCTTGTTAGTTTTGACTTATCCAATTGATACTTTCAATTGTAGGATTAGCTATTCCTCCAAATGTTATATCACATACAAATGAGATGAATACTTAATTGGATAAGATTAAGGTTGACTGGGGGCCTTCCTGGTGGCACAGTGGGTTAAGCAACACACTTTGAAGCAAACTGCAGCCACTGCAGCACGAGTTCAATTCCGGCAGCCGGCCAGAGAGGAGACCCACATGGCGTGGCAGACCTCTCCTGCCTCCCCCACTGCTCCCCTCAGCAGTGTGTTTCCCTCGATCTGCCTGTTCTGCTCCCTGCTCTGTCTCTGGTGATCCTCTCACCCTCCACACCTCTGACCTGTACCCCAGCTCTTGTATGCACAAATAAATAAATAAATACGATTAAGGTTGACTGGCACAGGGTCCAGTTGCCTGCTGGTAGCAACCTTCTCAGAATCTACCCCTCAAGAGTTTAATGAAGTAGAGAGACAGGTATCCATTTTCTTAAAAGTTTCATGTCTGATCCTGATGTATTTACTTTATTGACACCATTTTCTGATGTCCTAATCTCATAAATTCCAAGAAAATACAAATTAAGTTGCCTAGGCATTTACCCCCCACCCCCTTTTCTGAGTTACTCTTATTATACTGCTAACGCCTGGTGAATTAAAAAGTCAATATTGTTTAAAAATTAATTTTGCTGTAAATCTCAGATTTGCTATTGATAGGTAGAAATGTGAGTTTTCTTTTTAAAAAATATTCATTTATTTATGCATACAAGAACTGGAGTACAGGCCAGAGATGCAGGGCTGGGTGGGGAGTGAAAGGATTCACCAGAGACAGTGTGGGGAACAACATGTGGGTTGACTGAAATGCACTGCTGAGGGGAGCAGGGGGCAAGGCAGGAGAGATGTGCTGCTCCGGGTGAGTCACCCCCTGACCAGGGATCCAACTCCAGCTGCAGTGCTGCAGATGCTTCATAGCGCAGTGCTTAACACCTTGTGCCACCAGGGAGATCCGAGTTTTCTTTTTTGTAAATCCTTTTGATAATATAATATTGATAGAGTCTTGGTATGTTTTTCATGGCAAAGACTTAAGAATTAATGTCTTTTCTCCTTATTGATATTTTTATGATTTCTCACAATAGGATTTTCTAGACCTTTACCTGATCCTCCAGATGGTTTGGACATTGTACAGCTTGAGGTATGCTGTTGTGCAGTAATGAGAGATATTTATTTAGTCTTGGCTTTCAAAATAACATGTGGGAAAAGTTTACTTACACTATTTTAAGATCAGATTCTTGGCTGCAATAACAACTCATTGCTGCAATTTCATGGCCTCATTTAAGACATTTTGAGAGTTGTATTGAAATTCACTGCCACTGTGGAAGAAGATAATGCAAGCTTCATAAATGGGAGAATTAAAAAATTCATGTGTTGTAATAGAATTCTATTGACTAAGGAATTTATATTTATCTTTGATTGATTTTCAACTCATTTTTTAGCGGCTGGCATATTGGGCAATGCTTTCTAGACAACCTAAGGTAAAAACACTAACATTCATATGGTATTTTAATTAATCTTTTAATTAGAACAGTTCCCATGTTTATGCCACAATTGACATCTATAATAGGCCCACTTTTCAATACCTACAGAAGAATTCTCTGTCTGTGTGTGTAAATGTGTAGCAAGAACATTGCTTTAGGATATAAGTGAACTTCTCAAGCATAAATTACCATAAAATGTTAGTAATTCATGTGTAGTCTTATAATTATCAGTATCATATATACATATATAATCACACTAATTATGTATAACATACATGACACATTTTATACCATGTTTCATCAGTTTCAGTCGGTATCTCTAGCAATTTTATGAACACAGACATAGAAATGTGTACCATCATTGTGTAGGATGCCTTCTTCAGAGTGTATTCTTGAGTAGGACATATTATCTGTACAGATTTTTCATGCTGTAGTCTGTGCAAATAAGGGCAAATTGGTACTCTAACAAGGCTTTGGAAATTAAAATCTGGTCTTTCTGCAAAAACAGTGAAGATTCACATAAAAAGATTCTGGGGGAAAAATGTGTTCAGTTTGAACCAACCCTAAAAACTGAATACACACAACAGCAAATAAAATTTTTTCCCACCACTTAGTCAGATAGTTATCTTGGAATTGATTAGGGTATTGCTTCTATGAATCACAGAGTATGTATTTCCCCCTAGAGGTTGAAAGGTAAAATAAGATTGTTTTAAATTAATGATGCATTACTGGCAATCTTCTTTTATGAAAGATCTTGGATTTCATTTTTGCCAATTTTATTCATAATATTCAGATACATTGGCAAGGTCCCTGGTATAACATATGCTGAAAACCTTATCATTGCCTGCCCCAGTAAAAGTCCATGTAATACACCTTTATCATTCTCTTTCCAGGATAATCAAGACATATACAAAAGGGTGAGTACCCCCTAGCTAACAGAGTATGCAGCTTCCATATCTGCAGCAGGTGACATTTGGTACTAAAATCGATGTGTTTTTTTTTTTCTATTTAGTTTTTATTTCACTACTCCAGAACTCAGGAGCCAACATATGCCGTTAAAACTGGGGTCAGTATTTTATTATAAAACCATCTTTCTGTAAATCATTCTACTCCATGTGTCTTTCCAGGTGCTTTCTCCAGGGCTGCAGGGATTCTTTCTCCCTCTCTAGGTTGGGGAGGAAGCTGGAGATCTGAAGAGTTAGGGGATACATTATAAAAAAAGGAAAAATAATAACTTTTCACTACACATTTAAATAAATGTTCTAGAAAAACCTGGTAAAGACTGAGCTCTATTTACATTGCTGCATATTACCTTCTGTTTTTCAAAACACTTTGAGAAGTATAGGATGCCATATCCCCAACAGTGATCCATGGATGGGATCTTTAGTAATCATTATGGTATGTGTGCAGTGGGAATAATAAGCATCCCTTCTAACTTTCTTATTGCAAACTTGAGTTATTCTCAGGAGCAGGTAGTATAAGTAAATTTCTGTGGGGTATGATTTGAGCATATTGGAGCATCATAGAAAATAATCTTTATTTTTTTAAAGATTTATTTATTTATATATACAAGAGCTGGGGTACAGGCCAGAGTCCAGGGCAGTGAGAGGATTCACCAGAGACAGAATAGGAAGCAGAAAAGGCAGATCGACTGAAATACACTGCTGGGAGCAGCAGGTGAGGCAGGAGAGGTCTGCTGTGCCATGTGGGTTCTCTCCTTGGCAGGTGGCAGGGATCGAACTCGTGCTGCAGTGACTGCAGTTTGCTTCATAGACGTGCATTGCTTAACCCACTGCACCACCAGGGAGGCCCAGAATATAATTTTTAATTCAGGTGTCCAGACACAGCAATTCCACCATTAGGACTTACTTATTTTTATCATCATGGTTTTCCAAGTTTTCAGGAAGGTCCTTACAAAAACAATACACAGAAAACTGTTTTCTCCCTAAATACTCATCAGTAATACTCACCAACAGTATATATTTAGCACTGGTGATCAGAAAAGGATGGGGTCACAGACATTGCAAAGGCAGAAAGGACAATGGAAGGAGAAAGATAAACATCCTGTGACAGTGACACAAAGTTATATTTATACTAAGTCAAAACATTCAGAGAGGAGTCACAAAGACTCCAGATAAGACACAGTGGTGTATGCTGGAGGGCATACAGGCAGTCAAGACAGAGATGAAGGAAAATTCCTCAAGGAGTATATTATGGATGCTGCCTTCCGCCTCAGTCCTCGTGTTAGGAGGATACACCAGCGAGCAAGAGAGTCTGTGTAGAG
Organism: Galemys pyrenaicus; assembly: GCA_019455555.1. Classification (NCBI taxonomy): domain Eukaryota; kingdom Metazoa; phylum Chordata; class Mammalia; order Eulipotyphla; family Talpidae; genus Galemys; species Galemys pyrenaicus. Next base: position 1,549,196 of record JAGFMF010012281.1, read on the forward strand.
CTGCCTCTTTTGTGACAGTGAGATCCACAAGAGAAGGACAGAATGCTTGGGGTTAACTCAGATAAAAGTTTGATTTACCCTAGGGGAATATTTTTAAGTGGCGTGTTGGAATTGAAACCTGCTATCAAGGCAAATGGTTCTTTATTGAAAACATAAAATTTCAAGCTGAGGCTCTAAAATTGATTTTACCCTGAAAATTAAACCCATTTGTAAGGGAAGTGGAAAAGGATGCACATTGCTTTGGACTGGGTCCCAGTGCCAGGTCTGACCCTCTCTGCACCTCTTTGTTGCAGTTTCCTCCTGTGCATCCTTTAATGCGCCTGGCTGCAAAGCTCGCCAACCGAAAGGTGAAAAGATATCTGCAACACGTATGTGTTTTTCCTTCCACCCTATTTTTATGCTACTAACCGCTCTTGTAACCATGTTAAATGCATGCCACTGCCTTGGAACTCATTTCATTCTCATAAATCTGAGTCTCCACCTTGGAAGCTCTGACCTCTAGACCTTGAACAAGACTCAGCCTCTGCAAGCTCATTTGTGCCACTGTGACACAAGTCACATCCAGCCACCCTAATGTGGCTGCAGAGCCCAGGCTTTTGTCCTCGTCTCTTACACCCCCTTCGTCCATATGTTTTGTCCTAGTTTTTGTGTTGTTTCCATTTTTCTTCCCTCTTTCTCTTCCTCTTGATATGAACATTTCCTTGTTGATTCTCGGAGCTTTGCTTCTTCTAAAACTCATTTAAGTTTAGAAATCATCATTTTCAATGACAGTTGAACTTCTTCAAAGTATTAATCAAGGTTTTATTGCATGGTAGCAATAAAAGAAGAAGGAATTTATTTTGACACTGAACTCAAGTAGGGTGACCAACTCATCCTAATCTGCACCAGACTTCCCTAGTTTTAGCTCTGAAAATCTAAAGATGCCCAGGAAACCACTAAGTTCCTGAAAAAAATTTTTTCATCATCCTAAGTGCTGTGAACACATCCTCTGAGCTGTGGCTGACAGCAGCCTCTATTGTTAATGTCAGATCTGTTCAGCAAAGACAAGATGAAATGACTGATCCTTGAAAACTCTGCCTAAACCAAGAGGTCAAAACTTCAAGTTGAAGCTGTTGGAAATGCAAGCAAATTTAAATTGCCCTGGGCACAAATGGTGACTCAATCAAGAAAATATATTTGACTTTCTGAACAGGAAATTGTGGCTTACTACATGTTTCACTGTTCTCTTGAACTGCTCTTTGCAGCTGATTTTGGCTACCTTAGAATGGAACAACGAACACAGCAGAATGACTGAAGAACTCATAGATGTGGTTCCTGTTAAACTAAACTGTACCTCATTCCCTTACCCCAAAGTAAGGCCCATGAGAAAAGGACAGGGGAGGACCTGGAACTGGGTCACCCTGCAACCCCTCTAATCATTTCAGGAAGGAATCGTTCTTGCAACACAGCCCTGAAAATGTGCTCTCAGGATGTCCCTTAATTTGGGGTGTGCCTGGGCTTGTCCTGAGGCAGAGAGGAGTCACAGGACAATGCCAGTGGCTATTAAATTTCATTTTCTGCCTCACAAAATGAGTTACTTGTGGCCATCTTCTCCTGGAGGTTTTCTTTGTCGGGTTCAGGGGCTCATATGCCAGTTGTACAAACTTGGGGAGAGCACAGCAGGTTGGACACCTGTGCTTCTCCATATATCAGTTACTATAGATGCCTGTGAATCTTATTAAAATTCATATGGTTGTTCTCCAACTCCAGTCATACGGGGCCTGAGAATTTGCACTTTTAACACGTTTCTGGGTTTGGTTAATGCTTTTGAGCTCAAAACTTCATCTTGAAAACCGCTGCCATGGACATCTTTGAAGACTTTTGGCACAACGTGGTTGCGTAATGGTTTGTGTTTTCATGTTGTGGGCTCATGCTGCCAACCTCAGACTGCCTTTTTTTCCTTTTGAGGGTATATCACAGTTCCTCTTCTTTGTTTTTAACTGAGTCCCTCCTGCTGTCCCAACTAAGTTCCTGCAGAATAAGCACAGCAAGGGTCTCCTTTACTTAGGAGGTGATTCTCAAATCTCTTGCTGGAGATTCACAGTTTGTAAAGAAAAAGTTTCCTGTAGGACACAGACAGAGAGCTCTGGGGGTCTGGGTGCACAGGGGCAGGAGACAGGGCATCTGCTATTAGACACAGGGACCAACCACATTTGGAGTCTGTGTTCCTGAGAACCCACTGACAAGAGAGATCTAGACACCATCCTCTCCTTCTTTGCAAGTGGGGGTGTGGTGTATGGACTTCTTGCAAAGGTCACAGAGTCAGAGAATCTTCATTAAATTTGTGATCCTCCACTCACTCACTGTGGTTCACCCCTTTGATCCTCAATATTTACATTAGAAAAGGGTGGGAATCAGATGAGAACATATTCTTCAAACTGCATTCTGTGGGTCATCAGTGCTGAGAGGAGCTTGGCAAAGATCAAATAAGATTAGAAAACATGCTACTGAACATTTCTGAAGGCTCATAGTGCATACCAACATGTTCTATAGGGAACAACCTGTTTAGTGACTTAATCATACATTTCCTAATTTATTTGACCAGTGAAATGTTTGCCACCCTGCATTATCTTTTTAATCTCATGACCTATAAAGTGATTGTTTTCTGGAAAGTACTTTAAGAAACAGTGGTTTTCTCTGATGTCTTTAAGGTAGGAAGTTCTGCGATGAATTATTTGAGAATTGTCCTGCCACATAAACAGAAGCTAAGGGCTGGGGTGGGGCATGAGCAGTGTCAGGACTGTGGGAAAAGCAAGAATCCTGGATCAGTTTCAAGACATTACAAACTAGCACTGGGCTAGGATTTACTTGGTGACCCCAAGGAGACTTCTGACTCCCAGTAAGGGAGAACAAGACCCCAGGGCTCAGGAGTAAAAAGATATGAAACAAGATCCTTTCAGTATCTGTAAGTTGCTTCATTTTTTTTTTCAGCCAAGGAATAGAAGAACCACTGAGGAGAATAACCAGTCCTCCTTCTCTGCCCCGTTTGCTGCTCTTGGCTCCACAGAAACCCCCATGGCACCCTGGCAGAAGCAGGCTGTCCTGAGGAAACACCGATGCCATCTCTTCCATGCCGGCCCTGTTCAGGTGTTTGTCTCCAGCCACAGTTGTGAGCATGGAAGATGCACACAGCCCAGTGGGGCCCCCTTTCCCCCAAGACCTCTCCATGGCCCCTCTGATGAGGAAAACCTACCCCTGCATGCTTGGGAGTGGAGGGTGCTTGGTAGTGGAAACACTTTTGGGAGCCCCAGACCAGGCTATTTCCGCCATTCAGTGGTGCTCTGAGACCAAGAGTTTCTATCTGAGGAAACTCCTTGACCCTCGGCAGGCATATGGAGTGGAAGTCCGTGAATAGGCAGCTCTGGGCCTCTTGTCTCTCGTGATGAGGTGATCCCAGTAAGGATTGCAGCCTTCCTCCTGGAGCCTGACCCTGGTCTACTGGTGTCTACCAGAGTCCCACCAGCCAGGGTGCCTGAGACAACTGCCCAGGTGCTGGGACAACAGCTAAAACAAGGGAAAGATGTTCCCTGAGGCCACAGCACTCACACAGGCCTGGTGCCTGGGTAGATACAACAAAAAACAAGTACTGATTATGGGCATTTTACATGTCAAATTTAGGTATAATTTTAAAATATGTTATGTAATAACATGCCCATGGGTCTTTTCTTGATTCTGAGTGTGTTTTGATCTGAGCTGTACATTTTTTCTTTTCAGACTTCAATGGCACAGGGAAGCTGGATCAGATGAGGCAATCAAGCAATTACTTTAAACAAATGTTGAATTTCTTTCTGTGAGCAAATCTGTGAAGATAAATGTCTTGTTCAATAGCCTCTAGGATCTTCAGTTGTATCAAAAATAAAGTAACATGGACACAACATTTTCACTTCTTATTAGAAAGTCTTGGAGAGGTTTGGACATGTTTTTGAAGTAAAAGGACATATATGTTAAAATATACTGTTTTGGTATCACTTTAGCATGCTCTGACTGTTTTGTAGTTATTGAGATTGAGAGCAGGGCTTGGGATCAGATAGTTGACTTCAAATTCTGACTCCTTCATTTTTAGTGGGTGGCTGCTGTCCTTGCACCCCATCTCCTCCAAGGTAAAGTGGAGGCTGGTAATAACAGTAACTTTTCATAGTGTTTGTGAATACTGAGATGATCCACTGCTTGGCCTGGTGGCACATAGTGAGCAAAGGGTTGACTCTAACTACACTTCAAAAATGATTTTCATTTGCATAAGTAGTCCCAAAGGGTCTTGCAAGTAGCTTTTGTAATACAGGAGCTGTATTACAGCTGTATATTACAGCTCTGTAATACAGTATTAAGTCAACACCTAACTCCAGACTCCACAAGATACAGTGAGGCTCAAGCCATTACCTTCTCAGGCTCCTCCTTGAAAGGTCGGTGAAGGAGCACAAAGAAGCCACCACCCAAGTCACATCCCCTGGCCATGAGATGTCAACATTTTCCAACCATGAGATGGCACTGATACCCCCACCCTTTAGTTCCACATTCTCTACTCCGACCCCCAAGTTCTTCATTCTCTACCCTGACCCCCACTCCCTAAACCTATAAAAACTCCTTTCCTGCTCAACTAGGGCATGACTTTGCTGACCTCCATCCTGTCATGTCAGCGAACCTCGTCCAGGAGCGCAATAAAATGCTTGCTGGTCAGAAACTTGGCCTGGCGCTCCCTCTTCCTACTGTGCCAAAACCTTTCACTCCTTTGTAGTGTTTGACTTCCAGACTTCCAAGGACATCCAAAGGAATAAGCTATGTTGCAAAGGATATGGCCCCCAATGATACTTGCAATGACTTAAACTGCATGGAACTTTCCGATTTTAGACTTTTGAAAGTTTCTTATTGCCTTTTAGTATGGAGTTTTACCCTTGGGGACTTTTTCCTATAGTTACGATCCAGATGCTTCAAATTGTTGGTTAGCACAAGTAATTGATTCTATAGACTTTGATACTGAGTAGAGGTAAGGCAAGTGTTTTTGCATATCGCAGAATAAAATAATAGCCCCGTCCATTTGCAGGAAGACATAGGTGATCCTATCTAGCTCTTTCTGCCAGTTCTGATTCCTAATTATTTTGTGGGAGCCACAGGTTGGAGTTGACAATCATCACCTTATTCCTGTGTTTCTCCCATGGTGCATCTCTGCACTGCCATGAACTCTGTGCACCCCTTCTCCTGGGTTTTGAAATCCCCAATGTGGCCTGTGCCCTTGAATAAACAGTGGCAGAAAGGCTCATATAGCAGCTGTCCCTGCTCTCACAGGCTATACATCCCAGTATAGCTCCAACCTCAGTTCGATTAACATTTCCTACCCCTTCCCACCATGACATTGCTCCTGATGAAACAATCATCCACTCATCATTCAGGGGGTGGTTGTCTTTGTTTAGGTAATTTGGTTGTAAATATGTAAAGGAGGCAAGAGAGGTATCACCCTGCCATCATCTTGCCAGAACTTAAACCTCATTAAATTCAAAAGTCCTCCTTTTAAAATGTAATTGAGTGTACTGTAAATGAAGATTGCTCCAGCTTTTGCACAGTTGACTTCTGTAGTTATCACCTGCAGCCTTGAATGCAGGAGGCTCTTGGGAGGGTGGGCTCAGGTGCCTGATGGTGGACACCTGGAGTGTGGTGTGCATGGGCATGTGTAAGTGGGCACACCTGAACTGAGAGGCGGGCCATAAAAGGGCAGCATCACAGAGGACGGTGTGGCAGGCAGTGGCAGATTGGCTACATGAGGAAGGGACCACAAGACAATGCCAGAGAGAGCCCCAACAGAGTAAAGATCTCTGGGCCTCCCCTTTCTAATCCCATCCTTCTCCCCCTGACTGCTCTGCACCTGGTTGCTGCACTACAAGTGACTTAGAAAGACCATTAAATCCTGAAAAAGCCGCTGAAGGCACTGGACTCTACCCATCTGCCTGAATCCATTCAGAACCAGCTCTGTGCCTTCCTGCCACTATATTGAGACATTACGCTTCTAGGATTTGTTTCTTAGTTTTTGCACTTAGAAGCTTTTGTAGTAAGCTCAAGACTATTTTCTCAAATAGAATATTTAAAGGTTCTTCAGAATTTAGTGTGAAATGCTGCAGCCAGAGGCAGAGCTTCAGAAAATATCTCAAGATTTTCAGATAGCCAAGCATGGCTATTTCTAACCAAAATGACTCAAAATCTCTTTTGCTACATCAGTCATGATAAATCTCATCCAACTGGAGGAGCAACAGCTTTGGCAGAGGCTGACCACAGATCTCGCTGGCAGATGGTGGTTAAAGAAGCTGAGGGGTGGACAAAGAGAACCACGGTGCCTAAGAAATACAGACTATTTGAGCTAAAAGTCCTTTCTTTGCCATGCCAGTCTGCCGATGGAGAGATGGAAACAGACTGCAATTTCAGACATCACCTCACTCCTTTTCCCCACAGCAGTGTCCAGCAACACTGACAGTGTCAATAAATCCAAGGAGGAAATAAGACTAATTTATAGCTTCTACACTGTGAGAACTGGTCCTCTCCAGTTGTAGTGCTATTTTTAGCCTGGTTTCCTATGAAAAGGAGTCTTAGAAGGCCACTCCACCCAGGTGTCCCTTTTAATATGTTTGACTCCAAGCCCCAATGTCAGTTACTAGATGGAAAATTCCAATTTCTTGGTGCTAGTGGTCAGTTTATGGGGAGAGGCTACACTTCAGTACATTGCACAGAGCCCCTGAAGTCCTCTGTGAGATTAGGGTCCCGTGTCTAGCTGGCACGTAACAGTGTAAGACACTCAGAAACTTGGAGTGGGCAGGAGCTTATTGATCATCCCTGACTGCTCAGGCTGTAGAGGAAAGGCCAGGTGACTTGTCCAAGGTCACACAGCTACTGGCAGCATGTCCAGGATGGAGCCCAGTCATTTCAGTAAAAATTTGAATTGCTTCCTTTATTCTGATGTTATCCTGTATGGATGACTTCTGTACCTAATTTGCAATTTAAAAGTTATTCTCTCACAGTTCTGAAGGCCAAAAGTCCAAAATCACAGTATCATCAGGGCCATGTTCTCTCTGAAGAGTTTAGTGGAGAATCCTTCCTTGCCTCTTCCAACCTCTGGGGATTCCGGGTATCCCTTCTAAATTGTGCCTCATCGCCCCAGTCTCTTCCTCCTGCTTCCTTCACCTCAGTGTCTTCCACTTTTCTCTCATGAAAATACCTATCATTGGGGGGGGCCTCTCTGGTGGTGCAAGAGTTAAGTTGCAACACTTTGAAGCATCCACAGCCACTGCAGCATGAGTTCACTCCCTGGTCAGGGAGGTGACCCACATGGTGCAGCAGACCTCTCCTGTCTCACCTGCTGCTCCTCTCAGCAGTGTACTTCAGTCAGTCTGCCTGTTCTGTTCCCCACTCCGTCTCTGGTGAATCCTCTCACCAACCCCACTCCTCTGGCCTGTACCCCAGTTCTCATATGCATAAATAAATACATCTTTAAATAAATACTTATCATTGGATTTAAGGGAAATTCTAATCAAAGATGATTAAAAATTATCTTTACTTAGTTATTTCTGCAAAGACCCTTTTCCTAAATAAGGTCATATTCAAAGGTCCCCAGTGTTAGGACACAGGTATATTTTGGGGGGAGATGGAAGACATATTCAAACCATATCCTTAGGTTCTTTTTGTCATTGTTTGCTGGAGCTCAGAGCTCCGACGCCTGTTCCAAGTACCTCCCTGTCAGCCATCATATCCTGGGCCAGTCCCTTCACCCTCTCTCTTCAAATAGGTCTGCATAAATATCATTTATGATATCTTGTATGCTGGTACAAATCGCACTTGTACAAACATTTAAGCATTTGTTAGGGAAGATGAATAAATCACTTGCAAAAATTTAGAAGAGTCTTAAAATCATGATGTTGATTAAAAGAAGCAAGAGACTTTTTGTAGCAAGGCAACACTTAGATATGTTGAACACCACGGTGAGAACAAATACCAAATTTAGGAAAGCAGTGATTCCTGAGTGGAAGAAGACTGATACAAACCAGGAAGGCTTCAGCGGGGCTTCCCTGGTATTCTTTGGAATTGGTATCAGTGCATTTTTTGTAAGGTGATAGCAGCAGATTGGGTATTGTTTAAAAAATTGTATAAAAAGCATTTGTAGGGGCCCTCCCTGGTGGCACATTAGATTAAGCAATACACTATGAAGCAAACCACAGCCATTGCAGCACGAGTTCGAACCCTGCTGCCGGTTGGGGAGGTGACCCACATGGCGCAGGCAGACCTCTCCCACCTGGCCTGCTGCTCCCCTCAGCAGTATGTTTCAGTCCATCTGCCTGTTCTGCCCCCTGTTCTGTCTGGTGGATTCTCTCACCTCCCCACACCTCTGGCCTGTACCCCAGCTGTTGTATGCATAAATAAATAAATCTTTTTTAAAAAGCATTTGTATAAATTGCTAAACTTTAAGTTATTTAAAAATAATAACTTGTAAGTGAAGAAAATAATTTATAAATTAATTCACATGGAAGACTGGAAAAGGGAGAAGTTGTTTGTGTCCTGAAGATTTAAGGGGAGAAGTGGTTCTTGAAATGATCCTTGAAGGATCTACAGAGTTTCTGCTGATGGTAACGAAAGAGAACATCCCCGACAGAGAAAATAATGCAAAGGTTGGAAAGTTGGAAATGCAGAGCATGTTTAAGGGACAACAAGTAGCCTAGCCTGACCATGGGGAGGAGTGGAAATATTGTAGGGTGACTTCCTCCTGCCTGTTTCCACCACAGGTTTTCTACACTTTATTTCACATACATATACACAACCATCCCCATTAGGCTAGTTAATACTTGTTGAAATGAGTGCGGCTAGATCTCAGGCAACTTGAGACACAAGGCTCACAAGGAGGTAGGACAAGTGTGGTTGAGCCCGTGAGCAGTGTGCATGGCCTGGCAGCCAGCCTGCCTGAATTCACGTTCCAACTTTGCCTCTTACTGCTTGTGTCATCTTGGCACATTATTATACTGTGCTGTACCTCAGTTTCCTCCCCATTAATGTGAGCACAATAACACAAGCTACCACTTAGTTCTGAGTACTAAATGAGAATTCTTGTGATGAATTTAGGACTGTACCTGATATCTCATAAATACTCTATCTCATAATTACTCTATTGGTGTGTTTTATTTGTCTTTATTAATGTACTTACTGCATTAAAAAAAAAAGTTTCTGCCACAGGGGCAGTCTGAAGAATGTTGCTGGGGTAGTCACCCTCATTCAGCTAAGAAAATATCTCCATTTCTGGCATATAATTAACTTGTATACACTCTAGTCTCCTTTCTGTATTTTTTTTTTTATTTAGTGGTTAAGCACTGGGTTAAAGACCCAGCTCTAACAGGGATTACTACTTGTAGATAATATCTTCTCATAATCTTGACTAACTTACTGAACTTCTCTGGACCTTAGTTTGCTTACTCATCTGTAAAATGCGAAAAATGATAGAACCTACCACATAATAGTATATGAATAAACAAAAGGAAGTTGGCTCTCAGTAACACATAATTACAAATGCATATCCATACACTAATTTTACATCACAGATATCTTGCTAAGAGTTTCCACTTAAGGAAATCTGAAATAGTTCTAGTTCTTGAGTATGTACTCTTTCAGGCTCTATAGTGGTGCTTTATAGTCAGTCTTGCCAAATAATGTGAAGAGTAATGCTAACTACTCCAACAGATGAATCTCAGAACACTAGTAGGTGAAGCAAGCAGAATTTTATCTTTAGTTCTTACGTTGTCTACTGCAAATGTCTTAGTCAGACACCAGGTTTTTTTCTACATCATAGGCTCTCCCAAGGATGGGCTCAAGGGCTTCCAATTCTTCTCTGTTCAGAAAGTGGATTCCATCAGGAGGAAAGACTTTTATGGGTCAGGACATTTATTTTATAGACCTCTGTCATATAAACATACCTGATTGGAAGAGGCCAGGAACTACATCCCACATGTGGGGCCTAGAAGAGGAGGCAGGTTTGGTAAGCAGATTGCCAGTGTCTATTATAGGAAAATTATCACCCCCATGGATGAGAAAAATTATATTTTTGGAAATTAAATATGTGCCTAAGGTCATTCATCACTAAATGGCAGAATTAGAATTCATACCCAAGTTCAACTGGTTCCAATATCAACAGATGCTTATTATTACAAGGTGTTATACAGGGACATGGAATTAGTGCTTGGCCAAGTGCAGAATGGGAATGGAGGGGGGTGAAGGGTTGAGTTGTACATGAAGCACCTGCCACTTCAGTCCTTGGCTCATCAGGTATAAATGATGCATCCCGTGTAGGCACAGAGTGAAACAATAGTTTACCAGGGTTAAGTCTGATTTGGGAGAGAGGAACTATCTATCAATAGGCAATCTGCAGGGTTGAAGTTAAGAAGAGACCCACCCCTAACTTTGTTTGGGGTTTCAGATTCTTTTCCAAGTCAACATGTTTAGACTCTAGCTTCCTTAGTGTTTATAAAGGTATATATCTTACATATTTCAATATCTGAAAGAAATAAATATGCCTGGCCCAAACTAACCCATTTGGAGAGCTGGAAAATTTTCACTTCTTGACAATTTTATTTTTCACTCAATTCCCTGATCTCTGCTGATGTCTGGTATTTCAGTTTAGTATTAAAACCATCAATTTGCTTCAAGAGATTAAGTCACAATCAATAGAAACCCTGCAAGAGAAGGTGGTAGGACTTATTTTATTTATACAGCTAGTCCTTGTCATCCAGACACTGGTGAAATGTAACTTAGAAAATTACTGTAATAAAGTAGAGCCAGGAGAAGTGAATCAGTGCAGGGCAGCTACCAGGATACTGGAGTGCTGAGCAGTAGATTGTAGACCAGGTAGCTGCAGACCCAGAATAGAAGGTAGCTAATGGAAGAACTTGCAGCATTCACCCACATTCCCCAGGGAAAATTCCTCATGACCTCAAGCAGGTGAAGAAGAGTCAAGACCATTTGTGAGTGTGAAAGCCACAGGAAAGCAAGTTTATGCTTGACTGGCATTTGAGTGACAGACTGAATTATAAAATGTACCTTTTAATCAAAGGATAGTGTTCTCTCCCACTCAGCTAGAGCAAAGAGACCTTTCAGTAATGATACATGTGTCACTTACAATAAATGATCCACAAAACCATGCTTTGAAGAACCAATATATTTTTCTCTCTGATTTATAATTCCACGGTGGATGCCTCAGATTAATTGAACAGCTCTATTCTTTAAGCCATTCAGAGGCATAGCACCCTGAAAGTCACTATTCCCTGCATGGTCAAAACTGGAATGGCACCAGTCTTTGTGCTAGCTTGGTAGGTTGCATACACGTTTTAAGTCCTGGATCTAGAAATGGCAGACATCACTCCTCCCCGTCTTGGTGGGAAATTTGCAACAGGACCGCTCTCAAGCAAAGTATCACCAACCAACGTGGTCAAGTCTTATTACAAATCTACGGCCTTAGATTTAGAAGGAGAGAAAAAAGGGTGTTGGTAAGAAACTTGCTGACAAGCAAAATTCAGCATTGGAGAAGGAAAGGGATTCTTCTCTGCACTGCCCTCAAAGCCAGTCCTTGTTGAGGCACTTCCCATGCAAAGGGAATTGTGCTGGGAAAAGTGGGAGTTGAAGCCAAATAGCCTAATTTTCCCATCAGGAAGTGTCAGAGTCCAGTTGACCAAGGACAGAGAAAAAAAATCACAGCCTTTGTACCTAATGATTGTTTGATTTTATTGAGGAAAATGATGATGCTCTGATAGCTGGATTTGGTCACACAGGTCATGCTATTGGTGACACTCCTGGAACTTATTTAAGGTCAAAGTAGTCAGTGTCTCTCTTTTGGTCCTATACAATGGCCAAAAGGAAAGACCAAGATCGTAAGTTTAGATGGTGAGAACATGGTAGCATACAGTTTCACGTGCCAGGAAAAAAGGAAAATAAAATATATATTAAAAAAAGAAGTTTGCCAGAGAGCATATATTGCTTAGTTGTAGAACCCAAATTCAGTTTAAGTTACCTCAATTATAATGTTTAGTAAGCCTCAAGCATGTATTGGAGCCAGACATATCTCTGTATGTCAAGAGCTTACTGCTGCCATTTATTTAGCTTGTTTACATTTTTGTAAGCTGAGGATAAATGGGTGTCTATTAGGAATAAATGAGGTCGTGCAGAGACATGGCAGGGATTCATTCCATGCTTAATCTATGGTACCCTTCAATAAATATTCATTCTCGTTAGTAGGAGTATAAAAATAACAGGAATCAATTGGACTGTTTTTTTTCATTAAAATCCTTTTGTTATAGTGCAGGGTGAGGGATACCCTGAACCCCAAACCTGCCTGTTCTGAATAGGTTCTGCTATCTGCCACATCAAGACAAAACATACTCTAGTGTGTAAGACCATTAATGGAAAGGAACATTAATACAATTGTGTGCCAAAAAAAAATGACCAAAAAAAAAAAGTTTTCAAATTAAACACCCAAAATTATCCATCCCTTTGTGAGTAAATGCCTAGCCAAGCAGGATTGGCCCAAAGTAGGGGCAATGAGGCACAAAAGCCTGCCATGCGTCTAAGGCACTTTCTGGTAGGGGGCCCATAAAAAAGGGCAAAAGGGACCAGGCAAGTCTGGGACAAAAGGATCAAAATCAAGATAAATGCTGCCATTGTTAACCACCCCAAGGATCTCTCACCCATGTCTGTCTCAAATGTTTCCTTCCATGTTTCCAAGTCCCTGGTACAAGTCCAAGGTCAAGAAGCAAGCACAGTTTTTTCAAATATCTCTCTGCTCCATGTGCCTCCTCCATGTCTCCTTGCTCTCCCCATCCTTTTTTCCTTCCTTTTTAGTCTCCTCTCCAGCTTCAACTCCCTGCTCAGCTCCACCCTTCCTTGGGTGGGGCAGGGAACCTGCAACCTTCCCTTTCCCTGGAGACCATCCAATTACAGCTTCACAAGAGAATAGACCAGAATGAAATAAGACACTTTCACACAGTTGGGGCAGATGTTGCAAGTTGAAACAGGCCTGTGGATTGGATTCAAACATGGGAAACATGTTGACTTACTCATTGGGTTCTATGTGGTGGACCCCCTTGAATATTTTGGTTAAATACAAATGGAATGTTGTGATAAAAACATAATGGAATGTTTCATGCCATGTCAAATATGTGGTAAAGCAGGAATCTGAATATAAGATAAAGAGTAGTTTCTACTGCTATGAAAGTTTCCTGTGGGGGGCCTCCCTGGTGGTGCAGTGGGTTAAGCAACCCACTATGAAGCAGACCGCAGCCACTGCAGCACAAGTTTGATCCCTGCTGCCGGCCTGGGAGGGGATCCACATGGCACGGCAGACCACTCCTGCCTCATCCGCTGCTGCCCTCGGCAGTGTGTGTCTGTCAGTCTGCTTGTTCTGCTCCCCACTCTGTCTCTGGTGGATCCTCTCACCTTCCATGACTCTGGCCTGTACCCCAGCTCTTGTATACATAAATAAATAAATCTTTTAAAAAAAAAAAGAAAGTTTCCTGTGCATTTGAAGTAATGAAAGTAAATTACTTTCCAAATGGCTCTCCAGAAAAACAAATGACACTGAAATTCATTATGGAGTACAAGCCCTGACCAGATCCAATCCACCCAATGTAGTGGAGCTAAGTGTCTTTGTAAGAGTCCACACATTAAGTGACACTCTGGGAAGATTCTATTAGTAGACATTATGTCTTGAGTTAGAGATGACCCAGAAATGGAAAATAAAATATGGCAGAAACAGGAGTTTTTTTTTTTTAAGATTTATTTATTTATGCACACAAGCACTGGGGTACAGGCCAGAGGTGTAGGGGGGTGAGAAGATTCACCACAGAGAGCGGGGAGCAAAACAGGCAGATCAACTGAAGTACACTGCTGAGGGGAGCAGCGGGCACAGCAGGAGAGGTCCGCTGTGCCATATGGGTCCCCTCCCTGGCTGGGGATTGAACTCAGGCTGCAGTGGCTGTGGTTTGCTTCATAGTGTGTTGCCCAACGCACTGCGCCACCAGGGAGGCCCAGAAATAGGAGTTTTTTTAATTTAAAATCTCTATCTATACCACTCCACCAAAAAAACAAAAACAAAAAACTGAAAAACAGCCCTGTAGAAAAGATGAATTCAGTCAAGTTAGGGAACACATCAAAATACAGAGCTAATGTGTTTCGATACCCTGATAATGACCCACCAGAAAGTTTCAATAGGAAAACAATACCAGTTACAACTGCATCAAAAAGAACAAAATACCTGGGAAAACACCTTGAGCCAAATATTTTGAAAAGCAAACAATAATTTCTGGAGTCAGTATAAGCCTTGCAGGAATAAGGAAGTTTCTGAAAATAAGGGCAGCAAATTCCAAGAAGGACTAACTGGACATACCTGGACAAGGGCAATAAAGAAGAAAGCCGGGAAGCAAGAGGTAACTCTGGGCACAGTAAGGCAGAGTAAGAACACTAAGAACTAAACAATCACAAAGAGATGGCACTTTAGAATAATAGGGCAGTAATAATAGGGAGGTAGATATTTCCTAAGGAAAGACCCCTTAGCCTTCCTTGCCCCTCCTTGGCCAGTTCCAGGGGCCCGGGAGTCCCACTTTGTTTCTGTTTTTTTTCTCCTTAACAGACTTTTCATTATATCTAATTCTCTAAACAAATTTGCCTCTTTTCACTTGCTCTCCCGAGAGTCAGGGAAATTCCTGCTGTTGTGTCTTGAGACAACAGCCGGGGGTAGACTGTTGGCTAAGACTCAGCACTGGTGTTGCAGTCTGTGATCAACGCCTGCTGAGGAATTAGGAACTGAAAATCTGAAATTACGGTAACAATTTAATGAAGGAGAAGAAGAACCTGTGTAATAAAAAGCTATAAAATATTTTTGAAAGAAATTGAAAACAAAAATAAATGGAAGATATTCTGTACTCATGACTGGAGTGATTTGTTGCGTTCACACACCACACTAACAGGAGTCATGGAGCAGGCCACACAATAAAGGATGCTGCACAACGAGCAAGATCCTGGCCTTTTTATTAATAGAATAATCATAAAGCATCAATGAGATGGGTGAAACTGAAAATGTGCTTATGTCATCTAGGACTTTAGGGGGACAAGCAGATAATTCTTATCTGCTTGATGACCAAGTATTGCAGTTAAAATCATACCCCAGACTCACAGTCATGGTTCCAATCTTATCAACAAGTCTTCCACTGCTCAGCTTTTGGGGCCCCTTGTTGACATCAGTCAATACCCCCCCACCCTGGGTGTTCCCGGTCATACCTCGTGAAAAGCACCTTGTAAGGCTGGGCTCCTATAACTGATTGACTGGGCAGTTCTGACCGTGTATAGGAATGCAGAACTGCAGGTAACAGAAATGGTGGCCAACAGGCCACTTAGGATTAGCAGACTGACAATAATATTGAAAGGTGTAGACTACCCACAGCAAACTACAGATTTAATGCAATCCTAATGAAAATTCTAATAGCATTTTTTACAGAAACAGAACTAACCAGTCTCAAACAGATATGGGAGGACAAAGGACCCAGAAGAGCCAAAACACTCGAGAGTGAGTGGAGACATCTTACTCTCTGACTTCGACCTGTTAATAGGACATAACATCTCAGCTAGTATTTAATAGATAATTAAAGTAAGGATTTGAACGCAGGAAGCAGCCTGATGGATTTTATTCCAAAAAACAAGTTTGAATTTAGTTTATATGCATAGGAAGAATGAGTCATTAACAGTAAGAATGTAATTATTCTGGATGGGAGGGACTTCTATTTCAATTTGTCCTGACATAATCATATGCTGATGCTGGAGGAGTGTGATACCCATTTAACTTCTTCCTTCCTAAGAGTATCCTGTGACAATGCAAAGGCTGAGCACCCATTAATAAACCTTTATCTGCCTTTATGGCCAAACATGGGGGTGAAAAGATTGGCTTCACCCTCAGGTGGCAGATGCTCCAAGCCAGGGTGGAGTCTGGGAGATAGCTTAGCTCTCTTGACTGCTAGAACTGGGGCTGAGAGGGGGATGTCAGCCACAGAAAATTTTACAATATGTTCCCCAGACTTTATTATAAATGCACCATAATAAAAACAGGCAGATCAATGGAACAGAATGGAGAAACCAGAAAACCCACACCAAGTATCATCAACTTACTACAAGGCACCAGGAGCAAAGAGTGCAGAAAGATATGTTCTTCAGTCAATGGAGGGGTCACAACAAGCATCACGCACAGGCTTGAACCCAGACCTATGTTCCTTTAGGCCAAATAATGAACCCAACCCCCCGCCCCCAGTTTTCCACATGCAGCTCTTCCTACACTGGATCCTCCCACTGGACCCCTCTGCAGTCAGCCACTCAGAGGGAGATGTTCTCACCTTCCTCTCACCTTTGGTTCACCACCTCCTCTCCAGACCCAACGAGGCCCCCAGATCAAAGTGCTGGGTCCAGAGGAGACCAGGCTCCCTGGTAGCAGCAGCTCCACCGCAAGTCCCCATGAATTCAACAGGCACCCAGAAGACAAGGTGCTGGACTGCACAGGTGCTGCTGGCAGGTGAGGGTGGGCAGGGACACAACCTCAACCAGCTCTTTGTGGTCACGCCCACCTGAAAGTTCTGCCACAGCCTGAGTTTGGAAATTCAAACTCAAAGGGAAGCAAATATCCCACCTCTCTTCCAAAAACAATGTCAACGAAAACTCCAGGAAGCCACTTGAACGGCAAAACGCGTCTACTTGGATTTAATCATCCTTTTCTCCACTGTGCGGCATTACCCATCCTTGCCACCAGGTGGCACGCTCTGCTGTTTCTCTGAGCTTAATCCCATCCCACCCCCTCACCCCCAATCCTCAATTATAGCGTTGTCCTTCACTCACCATTGACCCCTAATTGCTACGTCACGTTTATGTATATACCGTAATTTACTTAACCATTCCTTGGGGTTTTCATTTAAATTGTTTCCAGTTATTTGTTAGTAAGTGCTTGTAAATATTTTCATACATCAAAATTTTTATCTGTATTTCAAAACATTTCCTTAGGTCACTTCCCCAAAATAGAATGACTATATCAAGCAGTATAAATATTCTAAATTCACAGTTCTCTGCAGAAGGATGGTACAATTTTTCCCCCCTCAGGAATAAATGAGAGTATTTCACCTCACCTCTGCCAGCATTTCACTCTGTCCTCCAAGGTTTTTGATGCTGTTGTGTAGGGTCTCTATTGAATCAGGCAGATGGATAAAGGAATGTCCTGGAGCCTTCGATGGCTTTTCCAGACTTTAATGTTCTTTCTACGACAGTTGTGGGGCAAGCCCGCAGGCCGGCAAGGCAAGGAGTCCTGGAGGGCCAAGAGGATGGCAGGCCCCACAACCACAGGCAATTCTTTACTCTTTCTCTTTGGGCTCTTTCTGGCATTATCTTGTGGTCTCCTCCTCTTGTAGCCATTACTTATCCTCTTCTATCCACCCCTGTCTCTGAGTGACAACCACCCTTACAGCTTCAGCCTCCAGGCTCAAATGTGCACACTTACGCATGCGCACACCATACGCCAGGTATTTACCATCAGGCATGTGTGCCCCACACCCCAGCTCCCAAGTGCCTTCTGCATTCAAGGCAGGTGATAGCCACAGAGACCAATGGCATAAAAGCTCGGCCATTTCACTTACCCTACAGATGCAAACTTTGCACTAGAACCAAGCACACAAAAACATTTTATTATGTGTAAGAAATATTTAACTACTTTAGATACTCAAAAATGAGTAGTATTAGCTCAGTAGTATTAGCTCAGTAGTAGTCGTAGTAAATGAAAAAAATTAAAGCACCCCTGGATTTTAGGACATAAAATCAAAGAGTAAAGGAATAAAACTGTATCCAAATAATCAGATGCTCTCCAAACGTGTTCTCTTTGGATCACACAATGATTACATCGCCTGGTCTCCATTGTAGCTGGGTGTATAATAGAGTTCTAACCACATGAATGGGTGCAGAAATTTGCTAACAAAACCTCCCAAACCTCATCCTGTTTTCTCCTTCCCTGTCCTTTGGCTGCATGCAGATGACTCCATGGACACAGAGGAGGAGAAACTCACCGAATGAAGAGCTTTTGTTCCTAAATGATCACATGGTATGCCACCCAGCCAGAAAGACAATGAAATGTGAGAGTGGATTTTATAGGAGGAAGCATCTGAAATTCAAGACTTCAAGTGTAATAGCAGCTGTGTTCATTTACTGTGCCCATTATAAATTAGTTCTTGAATAACAACTACCCCAGACACCTTGTTAAATGTGTTATCTTTTCTTATTTCATAAATACACCCATTTTATGCCATTCTTATTTAATACCATCTTAAGGAAAGTGATTTGCCCAACATACAAATTCTTTCTAACTGTTCTCCATAGGAATAATTCTCAAGAATACCTGTCATCTGAAACTTCTTGAAGTTCTTATGAACCCTCAAACTCAATTCTAAGCAATTCAGTTTGTTACAATCATTTTTCTTAAGAAGAACTGAAAACACCATGACCTATGGCTTCTGTAACTGTTCAGCTTCTTTGCCACACTGTGTTCTGCTTGTTGGTAAATGCACTCATTATCTAAACGAGAAATATAATTATCTTTTTAAAAAGCACCTAACTATATTCCTTCACAGAGTAATAGTGTGATATCCACGGAAAGAAGAGAAGATGAAGAGAAGACTTAGAGGAAGCACATGGAGCAGAGAGACATGTGAAGAAGTGTTACAGGGCAGGGATAAGGGCACCCCAAAATCCCCAAGCCTACCTAATCTAAGTAGATCTGCCATCTGCCACATTTAGACAAAATATGTAAGACCTTTCATGGAAAAGAACTTTAATACAATTAGTGAACAATACAGAAAAGACAAAGAATATAGTTTCCAAATCTAGAATCTGAAGTATCCATTGCCTCATGGGTGAAAGTCCAGCCAAACAGGATTGACCCAAAGCAAGGTCCAAAAGCCTGCCACAAGTCTAAATTATCTTCAGGCAGGGACCCATAGAACAGGGTCAGAAACAGTCAGACAAGTCTGGGAGGAAAAGAGCAAAATCAAAATCAAGATAAAAGCTACGGTTGTTGATCTCCCCATGGGTCTCTCACCCACATCTGTTTCAACCAGTCCAGAACCAGAAGGAAAAGCAGTTTCTTCACATGTCTCTCTGCTCCATGTGCTTCCTCCAAGTCTCCTTGAAGCTCCCCATCCTGCTTCCTTCCTTCTCCAATCTCCTCTCCAGCTTCTTCTCCTCCCTGCTCAGCAACACCCTCCCTTGGGTGGGGCAGGGAACCTGGAATCTCCCCTTTTTCCCTGACACCACCCTCTTACTGAAGCTGTACTTTTTTCTCTGAGTTGGACATATACTGGGGTTTGGGGGACATAGACAAAAACACCTGAGAGAGAGACATGGGTGAGAGACTCTTGGGTAAGTCAACAATGGCAGCATTTATCTTGATTTTGATTTTGCTCTTTTCTTTCCAGACTTGCCTGATTCCTACTGCCTCTTTACTATGGTTCCACACCAGAAGGTGCCTTAATCTTATGGCAAGTTCTTGGGCCTCAGTGGCCTTATTTGAGCCAACCATTTTGGCTGTGTATTTGTCCACAAGGGGATGAGCACATTTGGGTGCTTGATTTAGAAACTATATTCCTTATTTTCTCTTTATTGCACTCTAATTGTGTAATTTTCTACTGAAGGTCTTATGCAATAAGAGTATGTTTGTCCTAATGCAGGGGATGGTAGAACCCATTTAGAGCTGGCAGGTTTGGGGATTCCAGGCTGCCCATCATTCTGCCCACTCACAGGTTTGGCACTCTATGTGGAAGGAACTTAAGCCATCCATAGTTAAGTCAGCCTTATGGAGAAATTTGGTTTTCCTATGTCACTGGCTACCATAGCACAAAAGTGACTTTTGTTTCTCTAGTATGTTTATGTTTCAGTTTTGTGTATATATGCTTCCTTATATTAAAAATTGGCTTGCTTGGCCTTTGTAGAAATGTTTTGTGTAGTGTTATTTGTTCAGAGGTTTGATTTTGTGGAAATTTTTCTGTGTGGTGGCAAAGAGCGTAACTCAGAGAAGCTGGGGTGGGGCGGTCTCCCTGGTGGTAAAAGGGATTAAATAAGGCACTATGGAGCATCTGCAGTCACTGCAGCATGAATTTGATCCCCGGCCAGGGAGGGGACCCACATGGCGCAGCAGACCTCTCTGCCTCGCCTGCTGCTGCCCTCAGCAGTGTATTTCAGCAGCTCTGCCTGTTCTGTTCCCCAATCTGTCTCTGGTGAATCCTCTTATCCCCCCAACACCTCTGGCCTGCAACCCAGTTCATTGTATATATAACTAACTAAATCTTAAAAAAGGAGAAGCTGTAGGGTAAATGAGTTAATAAGGCTTTTTATATCACTAGCCTCTGTGGCGATCACCTTGATTGTGCTGATAGAGAAGGCACTTGGAAGTGTAGGCACAGGATAGTGGACATCGGGACACCTGGAGCACAGTGTGTGCATGCATAAGTGTGCACACCTGAGCCTAGAGGCCGCGCTAAGAGGGAGGACAAGTGGCATGACTACTGAAGAGGCGATACCATAAATGACACCAAGAGACAGAGAACTCTAGAGAGCCTCAAGTAAAAGCATAAAGAGTCCTAGGGGACTAGGGAGCTGGCCAGCTGAGTTGTCCACCTACCTCCCAGCCTCCCTGCTCGAACCTGTGCTGCTTTCTTGTATGCCAGATGCTCTGCCTGGTATGCCTGTGTTCCTGGTTCCCTGGGAGACCATTAAAACTTGTAAAATCCACTGAGGACTCCAGGATTCTCTTTATCCATCTGCCCAAATAAAGAGTGAACCTGCCCTATGTCTGCTGGCACAAGAGATGTCTTTGAATTTGTTAATAGCTTGTGGAGAGGGATTCAGTGGTGGAAGTGAGCCTTGCTTCGCTTCAGGAAATACCTAAGGCTAGGAATGAGGAAAGGATACGAACAACACTGCTCTGTTATGGTAGAGGACACAGGCAATGCGGAGTCAACCTCAATTATTCCTTGTCCTGGCTTTTTTCTTTTTTTAAAGATTTATTTATTTATGCATACAAGATCTGAGGTACAAGCCAGAGGTACAATGGGAGGAGGGTGAAAGGACTCATCTGAGACAGAGTAGGGAGAACAGGCAGATCGACTGAAATACACTGCTGAGGGCAGCAGCAGCCGAGGCAAGAGAGGTCTGTGCGCCATGTGGGTCAGCTCCCTGGCCAGAGATTCACTAGTGCTGCAGTGGCTGTGGATAGCTTTATAGTACTATGACTTAACCCCTTGTGCCACCAGGAAGGCCCCTCTTGTCCTGGTTTCTGTCCCATCCCAAAGTATTCCTTGTCTTGGTTTCTGTGACTGAGAAAAATTCATTTAGAGTTTGCTGCCAGATAAATGAATAAACAAAATTAGAAGAGGCCTCTAGTTCTATAAGGGAGTAGGTAAAAAATTAGGATCCTTATAAATTATTAAATCAAAGCTCCTTGCCCTCAAGGAATCACTTGATTCCTTCTGTATTTATGTTTGCACACATTAGCAATACCTGAGTTTCTTTAAGAAAAATCACAGTTCCATGCCTCATCTTCAGGGACTTAACTGCCCCAGGAGCCCAGGGACAGCTGTAGTTCTGATAGATATTCAAAGTGGGAATCCTAAATCTACCCCATAGACTCTAGAATTACCTATGGGTCTAGTATTACTATAGGATCTCTAGTATTACCCATGTCTGCTTGGTTGCCAGAAGACAAGAAGTTAGGTCAGGTCATACTCAGGAGCAAGATTGTTCTGTTACCTACAAATTGGAGTGCTGTGTAGGCAGAAACCCAGCCCAGTCCTGCATTTTATACGTCAGACTGCTGATTTTTACTCAGTGCCTCCTGCATGCTACCACATGGTTATTCATTTTTGCAAATATGAAAGGCTCAACCAACTGAAATGCCCCTCACTTTCCTTTTTGTCTGTTCTGATCACTGTTCTATCCGCAGGACCTAGAATAGTGTTTGGTACATAGTAACCTCTCAAATGTATGCTATGACTTAATTGTATTATCCAACCCTGTAATGATAGTTCTGGGTGTTATAGTAACACAGGATCATTGAAATGCATCTGACTGAAATGCCTCTGGTTTAACAACCCAGATTGGTTGTGCAGCTGAAGACGTCATGCTCCGCACCCACAACTCAGCCCCACCCTGTTAGGCTGAAGACCTGCCCTAATAAGGGAGTGTCCGGAATTGGCTCTGGTTCACTCTAGTTCCCCAGCAAAGACAAGAGCGTAGGCGCGTCACGCCTCACGCGTGCGCACAAGTCCCCCGCCGGTTCCTGGAGCAGCGAGCGCAGACTCCGAAACCTTATTTCCTCCTTGGCTCCACCCATCATCACTCCCGGGGGCGGGGCGAGGCCGAGTTGGTGAAGCCAGCGGCGGCTACGCGCGTGCGTAGAAGAGAGCAAAGGGGCGGGGGTGCTGTTGCCCGCCTGGCTTGAGCGATCGGAGTCGAGATGCAGGTGAGCGGGACCGGGGGCACCAGGCCTGGAGGTAGCGACCGCTCGAGTGCCCCTTTGGGTCTGCGCCGGCGGCAATGTCCGCCCGGCCTGCGGAAGCGTCGGGAGGCGCAGGCACTGGGAAAGCCACGCGAGCCTAAGCCGGGCGCAGGCGCAAGGCGGGTGGGTGAGTCCGTCCCTCCGGACCCGCGGGTTGGGCGTTCCCACCGCTGTGTGCCCCACCCCTCAAATCTCTACCTTTTGGGACTACCAGGTCTTGAGAGTCCCCCCAGTTTTCCCCAAGGGGTTTGTGAAGTACTCACAGGATTCCACCTGACAAAATTACTACGTATTAACTTTTTTTTTTTAAAGATTTATTTATGCATACAAGCACTGGGGTACAGGCCAGATGTGTGGGGGGGGGGTGGTGAGAGGATTCACCACAGAGAGCAGGGAGCAGAACAGGCAGATCAACGGAAGTACACTGCTGAGGGGAGCAGCGGGCAAGGCAGGAGAGGTCTGCAATGCCATGTGGGTCCCCTCACTGACCGGCAGCAGGGATCGAACTCGTGCTGCAGTGGCTGCGATTTGCTTCATAGTGCGCCGCCTAACCCACTGCGCCACCAGGGAGGCCCCGTATTAACTTTTAATGAGCATTTGAGTGAGTGTGTTGTGGGTTATTGATCTATTACACTTACATGGAAGCTGAGACTTGGAGAAGTAACGTAAAAACAATGGGGATCCCGTGTTTCCTCATTTCATATAAAGTGGATGAGAGGTTAGTTACACTCTTAACGCCGATCAGGTTGAGGTGCTCCATGGCTCAGACTCCAGACTTCCAGAACTCACCCTAAGGCTACTCCTCTTTGCTTATTCCTTTCTTGGATAAAACCACATCTAATTTCGTTCATTTATTGTACTTGGAACTTGCTAATGAAATTAGACTAAAGGTGAGAGGAAATGAATTGAAAATGGGCACTTTTATTGGGAGAATACTTGACAACTGCATTTTGTTACTGTCCAAAGACCCTCCTCCAAGAGTCATTTTACTGCCTCCCAGACTTTGCTATAGTCAGGGATTCTAATTAGATCCTCCGACTCAGTGGCAGATTAGAAATGGAGTTAGTGTAGGTCTGGTTGGGGTGGAAAGCACTGGGAGCTGGAAAAGACCATTATTACGGATACAATGCCACAAACCATACACTCTTATGTGGTGAAGAAGCTGGAGACTACCTGGCCTCTGTATTTCAATTCCCTGATTAAAAACCATGACACAGAACTGCTCTTTCCCCAGTGCTCCTTGATTTCATATTCTACGAGGGTTAACTAGCTACATATAGATTTAGAAGAATGCTCACCATCTTGTACTCAATCAGTGGTAACTGTTGTGAGCTATTCCACAGGGTATCAACTCTTCCTCTCAGTTTGGCCTTCAGAGAATTCAGGTAGCCCAGCATCAGGTTCTCTGCTCTTTCTGATTCTACTGCAGTCACTCAGAGCTGTGAGATCAGTATTTCCTGGCCTTGGATCCTTAGTGTATGCTGTCCCTCTGCTTAAAAGTTGTTTTCTAAGTTCTTACTCCATGTGACTGGTTTCTTCCCACCCTCTAGGAGTGATTAAATGACATGTCTTCTAAGAGAATGCCCCTACCCACCCTGTAGAATGCAGACCCTTGTAACACTCTAGATTGGCCATCTATTGCCACAGTTTGTAATACAATGTGTATCTGTTTGTGTATTTACTGGCACATTGCCTGTCTCCCTCTTGACAGTAACATGGATGCCCCTTCCATTCGCCATGCTTGCCTATCATCTAATACAAAAATTTACTGTAGATATTTAATAAATTTAATTGTTAATCTGTTAATTGAACTACTCCAATAATAAAACTATCAAACAGAAACCAGGTCATAGTCTTGTTGTCAACATCGATGCTGATCTGTGCATCCTGTGTTCCATTATATTCTGATTTTTACCTTAAAACTAGCTCCTCATATGGGGCTTCCCTGGTGGCGCAGTGGGTTAAGAAATGCACTGAGGCAAACCACAGCCACTGCAGCGTGAGTTCGATCCCTGGCCAGGGAGGTGAACCACATGGCACAGCAGACCTCTCCTGCCTGCCCGCTGCTCCCCCTCAGCAGTGTATTTCGGTCCATCTGCCTGTTCTGCTCCCCTGTTCTGTCTCTGGTGAATCCTCTCACCGCCCTGGACTCTGGCTTGTACCCCATCTCTTGTATGTATAAATAAATAAATCTTAAAAAAAAAAACAAAACTAGCTCCTCATAGAGGGATGGCAGGGCAGAACAAGAGTAGAACAGAGGCTGCGGTTTTTTGACACTATTAGAAATGGGCCACAACGTAATTTGGCTTGCATTCCTCTCTTCCCATCTTTTTTTCTGTTTGACTTAGTACCCATTATGACATCCTCCATGTTGGGCTTTGTACTTATGGTCCATCTTTCCTAGGACCCCAATGCAGACACCGAGTGGAATGACATCTTACGCAAAAAGGGCATCTTGCCCTCAAAGGATAATTTAAAAGAATTGGAAAAGGCAGCAGAAGAGGAAGAGCAGCGAGTCCTTCAGCAATCAATTGGTGAGCTTGCATGTGTTTTTCATTCTGTGTATAGAATATAAGAAACACCTTCAGGCCTCTAACTACTGTAGTAGAAAGATACTCTGAACAACAGTCAGTAACCAAGGATTGGCGTGTTGGAATGGTCCCATCTGAAAGAGTGCAAACAAGTCAGGTTATGTCTGCCTTCAGCTTCCATAGAAGGCATTTCAGAGGCTTCCTTCATTTCTAAATTTTTGTCTTTGTCAGAGGAGCGCATAAGGATCCTAAGGAAATCTGAGTCTTGACTTTATAATCTGTGGTTCACTTTGGATAATGTCATGGACATTTGTTCAGCATCTAGTATTTTATTCTTCTGAGCTTACCTTTTATTACTTTTGTGGTTTGATGGAGAATATTTAAATGGCTTAATATGGGGTAACATAAGATGTTTGCAATTTGTGGGGTGCAAGAAAGACGTTTTCTTGAAGGTAGCTGTACCACCTGAATCTAAATCCCTGGATGACTTGTAAGAAAACCAGTCATTTCTGAATCAGAATCTTAGGCTAAGGATGAGTAGAAATCTGCAGTTTCTTTTCCTTTCACATTTTAAAAGGACAAATTTATTAGGAAAAGGAGAAAGAAAAAGAAAGGTACCTCCATGGGTCACAGGTAGGCAGGATAGCTGCCCAGAAATCTGCATTTTAAACAGATGGCTCAAAAGATTTGATTCATGCCAAAGTTTTGCTTCATAAATTATAGGGTCTAGTACTTTTGTTTGCTCTGTACATGTTAGAGCTAATTTAGAGGAGAATTTATTGCAAAGCATTTTCCCAGCAAATGTTTATTCAACGATTAATGTGTGTGAGGTACAATTCTAGGCAGTGGGATTTAGCTGTTTGTTGGCCAGACAAAAATCCGCGTCCTCATGTAACTTAAATTCTAGTGGGAGAAATAGAGAATAAACAACATAAAAGTAAAATATAGGAATATAAGGCAGGAAAGGTCCTTGAAAAGGTTAGAGGCTGGTGAATATGATTTTAGATAGGGCCAGAGAGGGCTTACTAAGAAGACATTGAATTGACCTGAGGCAGGTAAACTGAGCTACTTTATCAAGTGAAAATAACTTCGGAGAAACTGATGCTATATAACTGGGAGAAGGTAGTAGAAAGTTCAGAGGCAACAAAGAGCCAAACCATTTGTAACTTCTAGTAAAGACCTTGGCTTTTATGCCTAATAAGGTGGTGGTCTTAGGAGGTTTGAACAGAGTAACATGCCCTGTTGACGGCACCATTCAGTTGTTGCCTTACTGAACAGGGACTATAGGACAAGGCAGGAAGCAGAGAAACCACTCTGGAAACTGGAGTAATTCAGGCACAAGATACCACTGGTTTGGACCAGCATGGTGGTAGTGGAGGAGGTGGTGTGAAGTGGCCAGAGCTGATACATTTTGAGGATGAGGCTAGTAGAATTTGATGATATGTCTTGTAAGGGGTGTAAGAAGTAAATCAAGGATGACTCCAAGGTTGGGGCTTAGCTACATAGTGGATGGAGTTTCCACACTGAGATGAGGAATGTTGAGAGAAGCAGGTTTGGAGATAGACTGGGAAATCTGTTTGGGACACATGAACTTTGAGATTTTTATTAGACAAAAAGCATGTTAAGTGGGCATTTGGGTATGTTTTTCTCCAAATCGGAGAAGTAAGGGCTGAAGGTGTACATTTGGGAGTTTTCATCATGTTGGTAGTATTTGAAATCATGAGGTGCAATCACAAGGGAGTGAGTGGATAAAGAGAAAAGGAATCAGATCAGCAAAGGGTCCAAAGGCGTTGCAGGCACAGAGGGAGGAGGAAAGGAAATGTCCTAGAAGCCAGAGGAGGATAGTTTTCCAAAGAGGAGGCAGTGAAGGAGTTACATGCTGCTCATCAGTCAAGACATGGAGGTCATTGTCAGCCTTTATAAGAGCAGGGGTGGGGTCAGGAAACATTCTTGATTTGATGTCAAAAAGCAAGAGTGTTTATGAATATAGAAACTACATAAATCTTATAGCAGTGGTTAAAAGCAAAGATAGAGCTGCCTGTGACTCACAAGAAAAAACTAAGGAGTAGTATGATAATCCCCTTCCCACGTGGACGGGAATGCCAGGGGAGCTCACCAACTGCTCTCTCTCCTGAGAACTGTTGCATGTATGTGCTTGTAGGTGATTTTTGGAATCTACAGCTCTTGTTTTATAAACCTGAGAAATTATGATTCATTTCCTTATTTTTAGTGTGGCAGTAAGATAATTTGCAGATATTATCTTTTAAAAACATTCTCCATTAGCATAATATTAATACTTTAAATACTTTTTATGGGAACTGGAAGTCTTCTGTTGCTGCTTTGTATAGAAAGGAAAATAGCAAAATGCCTACTTGTTCATCTTTGAAACTTTGTCTTTTGCCATCTTAATTCAGTGAAAACATATGAAGATATGACTTTGGAAGAACTAGAAGATAATGAAGATGAATTTAATGAGGAAGATGAGCGTGCTATTGAAATGTACAGGTTAGTGCTACTAAGAGGAGCTGTTGGTTTTATGTATGTGTCCTTTAAAAAATTAATTTTCAAATTAAGGTAACATTTGGAAAGGACTATAATGAAATTATGATATGGCATATTTCAATGAAGCAGACAGACTTTTGCCTTAGGGCAAATAATTGTAGACCTTTACAAAAGTTGTTTTGAAAGGGGTGTGTGTGTGTTTGTTTACTATATACCTCTCTCTTTCTGTTGTATAGGCAGCAGAGATTAGCTGAGTGGAAAGCAGCTAAACTGAAGAATAAATTTGGAGAAGTTTTAGAAATCTCAGGAAAGGATTATGTTCAAGAAGTTACTAAAGCTGGTGAGGGCTTGTGGGTAATCTTGCACCTTTACAAACAAGGGTGAGTTGATTTTATGTACTATTTAAAATGTTAATTTGAATTTATGTCTTGAATATCTTGGGCTTAATCCACATTAGAGGGCTTTATTTTAAACTAGTGTTTTATGTGTTTTTGTTGCTTATTTGCCCAAACCTTAATGCCTGATTTTTGTCTTAAGACTTTTAAAGTAGTGTTTGTGACAAGTGCAAATGCATGTATTAAAATGTAGTAGTGAAGAGTTTGCCTTGACTGAAAAGGAAATCCTAAGTTATTTATACTTTCTTAGAAACTTGGCCATTTCAAAATTCCATGTAATAAATCACTTGTAGATGGTGAGAATGACCTTTATGGTAATGGTCTGTGTCAGGTGAAGCACTGGTCCACCATTGTTTCTCACCTCCAATCCCGTGCTCAGCCTGGGGAGTCCAGTGCTGGTGTAGGAGTTTCCTTAAAGCGGGAAATGCTTTCTGACCTATTATTCACATTCTGAATCTTGAATATTCTCTCATTCAGTCTTATAGAAGGATATGATAATTATCTTTTACATTGAAGTTATTTTTCTGACAGATTAGTGGGTCAAATTAAATTGTACTTTGCATTTTGAGGTGTTTTTTTTTTCTTTCAAACTTTGTTTTTTGACTAGAAGAACTGGGGTATAGGGCAGAGGTGCAGTGGGTGAGGGGATTCACCAGAGACAGAGTGTGGAGCAGAACAGGAGGATATACTAAAATGAAATACACTGCTGAGAGGAGCAGCAGGCAATATAGGAGAGGTCTGCTGCACCATGTGGATCACTTCCATGGCCAGGGATTGAATGCAGGCAGTAGAGGTGATAGCACTGAGAATTAACCCGTAGGCTACCAGGAAGACCCATGGACTTTAGGTTCTTAACTTGCACTGAACATATTGGAAAGTTTTTGAAAAATAGCAATTCATCTTAACTGGAGTAGCAGAATCACTTGTGAAGTTTTTATTCATGATATTTCACACAGGGCAGAAGGGTAGTTGATCTTTGTCTTTATAAATACACAGTTGCAGGGCCTCCCTGTTGGCGCAGTGGGTTAAGCAACGCACTGTGAAGCAAACCGCAGCCGCTGCAGCACGAGTTCGATCCCTGCTGCTGGCCAGGGAGGGGACCCACATGGCACGGCAGACCTCTCCTGCTGTGCCCGCTGCTCCCCTCAGCAGTGTACTTCTGTTGATCTGCCTGTTCTGCTCCCTGCCCTCTGTGGTGAATCCTCTCACTCCCCCACACATCTGGCCTGTACCCCAGTGCTTGTATGTATAAATAAATAAAATCTTTAAAAAAAAAATAAATACACAGTTGCAATTGCTTCTATTTCTCTTCCCCTCTCACAGTTGTTAACTATCTTACAGGATTCCCCTCTGTGCTCTGATAAATCAACACTTCAGTGAACTTGCCAGGAAATTTCCTAATATCAAATTTATCAAAGCCATTTCAACAACCTGCATACCCAATTACCCAGATCGGAATCTGCCCACGATATTTGTTTACCTTGAAGGTGATATCAAGGCTCAATTTATTGGACCTCTAGTTTTTGGTGGCATGAGCCTGACAAGAGATGGTAAGTCCTCTTAGAGGTGGTCCTGACAATTGAGAGGTGGCAAGAGGGTATTTCTGTTATGATATATGTTGATGATTTTTTAAATTCACCTTTGCCTCTGTGGTAGTGATTGTTAAAGAGAAGAAGGACATTTAATCTCTCATCTCTGATGGGTATTTGAGAAACAGTTACAAATGGGTTCTAATCCTTCTCAGTTAAAAGAGGGCACAATTAACTATAAAATATTCATACTTGGTATCAATCATTGATATGCTTTATTTGTCTCTACAGTTGAATTTGTTTTTTAAAGTTGTATCTCAAAATCACATCATTTGTTTTTTATTTAACTCACATGAACATATTAATGACAGATGCTTGTGTGTGTTTGTGTGTGTGTGTGTATAAGCAATCTTAAGAAGACTGAAGTAAAATTGGTTTTCAGAGCAGAGCATCACTATATCTATCCACTTTTTTTTTTTTTCTTAAAGATTTATTTATTTATGCATACAAGCACTGGGGTACAGGCCAGAGGTGTGAGGGGTGAGAGGATTCACCACAGACAGAGTGGGGAGCAGAACAGGCAGATCAAC